>NW_019293715.1:42156-81026 GCF_000500325.1 Leptinotarsa decemlineata
TAATAAATAGTGAGATAAACTGCCCAGAACTACTTCAACAAAAAACTTTTCATATCAAACAAAAAGATACGAAAAATCCTGACATTTTTCATATACATTTTTTCCGTACAAATTATGCTTTAAACAGTCCGATTCCTCGTATTCTGAAGCTGGGAAATCAATATCATGATAACATAGATCTGTTTAATATATCACTTCAGGTCTTTAAAAATCAGTTGAAAAGGCTATAGCGTTTTCGAAGCTTTTCTTTACTTTACCATATACATTATTTGTTCAATATATAATTTTGTAGATAGTATCTACAAAAAATCAATGACTCGAAGAGATGAAAATGAATAAAAACATGGCATTTGACCCACTTTATATATTCTTACTAATAACATCTATCTACCACTGTCTATTATAACATTATACTAAATTAAAGTAAGAGGCAGAAATGCTTTATTGTCATAAAAGTTCAGGTTTTGTTGACAAAGCAGGCTTAAGAACTAAAACAATCTGAAACATTAACATATAGGTCAAGAATTTAAAAGAAGATATCAATATGGCTCAAGCTCATTTCAAAAAGTCTATGGGAAAAATCTGTGATAAAAAAAACGAAAATACTGATGGTTGTTTTTGAAATACTCGCCAAAGAAAGAATTGTCGAATTTCGTTTTTTGGCTCTACCGCATCAATTTTGAACGATATAAATAAAGGCAGGGAATTTTAAATATTGTTGTTTTACATCTGATATAAACCAGTGCAATACGACGTTTCGTTCATTAGGTTTTTTATCATCAACTTTTTTATAATGTGAACCTCTAGTTTTCTGCATCGATTATTGTAGCCACTGTAATAAAAAAACTGAGCTATGGAAAAAACATCAATATGTTTGACTGTCAGTCAGGTAAATCGGATAATTAAAATATTATTTTAACAAACTAAATAGTATACTATCAGGTATTGGTCCACCATCGTTATTCATAACATTATTATGTTCACTTATTCCTACAGTCTACAGGAAAATCTATGTGTCCCATCGTGTCAGCTATTGGATCTCCTATCTGCCAAATAGCAAAATAGCCCACTAAGGAATTTGAAGAATTGCCTATTGCGAAGCCAGGTTTAGTATCTATCAAAAACTCCTCAGAGTTCATACAAAAAACATCCTCCTGCAAGAAGGTAACATTCTGGTTTCTTTTAATGTTACTTCTCTATTTCTCAGCGTCCCAATTTCATAACTAGAGAAAAATAACTTCAATAATAACGAAATTCACTTATTCGTTTCTGTCACTAATTTTTGTATAAAACAAAACAACTTCCAGGTAGAAGGTTGCTTTTATGAATGACAGGAGGGAACGGTTATGGCAACACCTTGTCCCCCTGCCTGGCAAACCTGTTCATGAGCAGATTCGAAAGGGAAACCAAAGAAAAGTCAAAGATATGGCTGAGGTATGTAGATGATGTTTTGCGATATTCGATAACAAAAAATCGATTATCGAGGACTTTGTCTCCTTTTTAATTAACAGACTTCCATCAATAAAACTCACGTATGAGTTGGAAAATAAAGGACAACTACCATTTCTTGACGTTTTGGTAATGAGCAACCAATATGGAAGGCTAGATCACGATGTACTTAGGAAGGAAATATAAGCACTTAAAGGTATATTCCTGACTTTCTTTCCTAAATTAAAGGTTATACGTTCTGTGATGCTTATTTGAACTCAACTTTTTAACAGTTTAACGACATGTTTTGGATCCAACAAGTTTTATTTTCGCCAATTAGTCTTTATACACAATAATTTTGAATAAAACATGGATAATACAGAATATATGCAAGTACTGAAACATTAGTACTGTAATATTTATTTCAGTGGCTATCACAATAACTTATAAATAACTAAAATTCCAAATCTCCAAGAAATGTTTTGATGTTTTGTATTTAATAGCAAATAAATGTTTTGTCAGCTCACAGAAAGAGACTTCAACAGTTTCTCATAGAGAAAAAAATATAAAATTAAAAGATGATAAGCTGAGCCGTGTTTCATGATAATTTTTTACTTTACCTGACCGATGAATTTTCCAAAAAATTTACCAATAAGAAATAATTTTATAATGAAGGTGATGTAGATATCATTGACAAAACGTGAAAATTTACTAGACGATCATTGAGTTCAAAAAACTTACCGAAACACTTGTGCTAAATAATCCAAAGTAATTCACTAACATCGATAGTGAACAATCGTTGATGAGTGAACTTTACATTTTAGAGAACACCTTAAATAATATATTTATTGCTCTGTCTGCCTAAAAATTACCGGAAAGTTCATAAATTACATTCTAATCTTCACAACCATCAACTGTTCAAGTCATGATATGAAGTAATATCAATATCTTCTGATGAAATGGTAAACACAGATTGTACAGAGATCATCTCCTTTTTCTTTAAGGTCATAAGAAGCTCGAAGTCCAAAATTATACATTCATTCACCTAATGTATGAAATTTTCATCATGAAAATTAGTTTGAAAAATTTTTGTTTGTTATAAGGAGAATTACGATTCTGGGCTCTCAGAATATTTTAAGACTAGACACTGCTTGATAACAACTANAGTTGTGGGTAATGTCTGTTCATTTTTGCAAAGATGCTTAATATTTTTCATATCTATTAATCTACTTATGTTTTCCAAATAAATGAACCATATTTTCCAATGGTTTATTATTTGATATTCTCACCTAATATTTCAAAGAGTGGTATTTACATAAAAAAAATCAGATCCCGTATAATTATAATCATACTGTGTGAAACTATTTTAACTGATCCTCTAACATTTTTCCTCATCTGTTTAGTTTGATTTCCGTACTCAACTGCAAGAGATAGATTATGGCAAAAACGTCAGTCATTTCGGAAAATTTTGTGTCTACTATTCTGGAATTATAGTATAAGTGGCTGCAATTAGACTAAATACAACAAATGAATGCACTCAAAGGCGTATAAGGTCACGATGGTATTGAAGACAAAGATAACGCTGATTCCAGACAGATTTCACGGCAATTGAGACGATATTATGTTGAAAACAAATTTTTTCAAGATGTCAGGCATAAGCAAAAATTATGGTGCTCAACAAAACCATCAGCACTTCCAATTCGGAAGTCGCTTTCCTTTTCCAGAAAGCGACTGCCTTCGCTTGACGTGATGTTTTGTCGTGCCACATCTTTTCCACGGTATATCTTTCATTAAGCCAAGTTGCGTACAGATAATAAATATTTCTATTCTCACGTCGAAACTCTTTTATTTCCAGAAACAAATTTTATCATTTTCGATTTGGAGCAATTTTCAGCTGAAATTCGTTTCCTTTAAAGTTTTCCTTAATTTCTTTCTGCCTATCATTGGAAACATACTTTGGTTTTCTTCCAAGGCTCCCATTATTTTGTCGACGTTCGGTATTTCTTTTAAATAAAATGGATGTACTGTTCTGCTAATTACAAGTTTGTAGTTTTTATCAACACACAGTTTTTCTTCCTGAAGATGGTTTTGGTTATTTCACAGTCGTAACAAAAATTTGACGACTCTTCAACAGGGAGAAAATATGGATAATTCAGCATTCTAAATATAAATATAATTGTTATTTTCAGCTATTCATTTTTAATTATTCTTTTTTAGTTGTTTCGGGGATTTCAAATCATTTTATATAGTAGACAATAGAAGTCCGAACCAGTGAAATGTATCTAGTTGAAGTTACATGGCTGACGGACTGCGAATAGCCATGATGCTTCCTAGGTGGCTCGGGGAGTTATTAACAGTAACTACCCAGGACACGAGACTAATGACCAACGTAGTCGATGCTGATGACACAAAAAATGCTATGATGTTATGACCACATAGAAATAATATGATTCATCAAAGAATTTGCCACCCGTGCAACTCCTGACAACGACGTACGATCGTCATCGAAAAAAAATTGTTCAGAATGAAAACAATACGTCATCGATAATAGTCCGACCGAATATTTGTCTACTCTCCAAAATCGATGTGTTTTGTATATTTGTTAATTACAACTATGGAAATTGAACTTCGTTCGTTACCACATCACTTTTGACGCATACCGCAATTGTAGACGAAATATTAGGAATAAAAACATGCAGACCACGGCCAACAAATTCAGAGGGTAGTTTTCACTCAGTTTTTTCGATCGTGAAAATGTAGAGTCAACGTGGTTTAATAATCATTTCATACACTGTAAACATGTATTTTATTGCAATATTTTGAAATATTATCGGAAATAATTCAGTTCTAAGAAAATGAATGAAAATGATCCAATGTTAATTTCTGAACAGCTAAAAAATGTTATTAGGTGATAAAAAATGCAAGAAGGTAAGTGAGTTCAAAGCCAACAAACAGTTTGACACAATTCATATACAGTATACAAATAGAGGTCCTAGAACATCTCCCTGGAGGACACCATTTTCCATTCTACAAGTAGAAACTCATTCAGTCGACAACCTTGCCAGGATTACCACAAGGAGATGAAAACACAAAAGGTAACTAATTTTTGAAGAGATGGAATTGATAGTCTGAATTTTCATTATATGTGGTGTTCGCTAATAACAAGTTTTCGAGAAAAACGCGTTTAAAGTTTCGCATTGTATACAGCTTGTCAAATGTAGGAAGATCTTTCTGAATTATGTTTAAAGTCCCGCCCACTAGATGTGCGTTCGTTAGAAGAATATGAGATCTAGAGAGAGAGAGAGAGAGAGAGAGAGAGAGAATTATCAAGTATCTTCCTAGATTTGACAAGCTGTACACGCCTTTAGTGGGATGTAAGGTCTTGACATCATTGGTCTGGGTATCTGTAACGTCATTCCTTCAATCTGCGACGTTTATTCTAGTTGTAGTGTAACGGTAGCTTCAACTATCGAGTCTGTGATTGGACTATAATGTAGCTGCTTAAAGTAACCTTTTCTAAAGTAACCTTTTTGTTTCTCTGTTTTCTTGCTTATCACCACAAATGTTCTCTTTTAGTTTTCTAATTTTCGTGACAATTTTATAGTGAATTATTAATTTTCATGAATAAAATGAACGCGAGTAACGATTTTGAAAAGAATCAAGAGGTTTTCGATAAAAAGTCGAAGCGGTTAGTATGTAATGCTGTATGTAATGAAGATGAATCTTCTGCAAGTTCTGGTTCAAATATTACATCAGAANGTAATAGACATTTGAAGTTTCGAAGTGTTCAAAAATGTTCTGTTAATATATATTTCCTCAATCTTGTTTGTTTATTTTTTAAAATAATATATAGACGATTATTATTATTATTATATTCTAATATCACGATGAAAAGTTCAAGATGTGGCCTTCTCGACTTATTTTGCTTGCTAAAAATATGTTATACCAACAGTAAACAAATCTATTGGCAATATCTGTAGCAACAAGTCTACATAAAAACCAACCACAAAGAACATTACTGTGCTATTTGTTGTCGTTTTCTCTTGGTAGGCAGAGTAATATTGTTTACACCTCAATTATGGGAGTCGTCTGTACGATGTAAAAGTCATATCACTGCACATTCGACAGCTATATGTTAAACGGTGTTAATTCTCTCAATTATTTTATATTACTCGTTTAAAAAACAGGGCTCCAAGGCTAAACTCATCAAGTTACACTCAGAATCACATTTCAAATTAACAACGATTTCAGGGTAATGTTGGCCCGATTTTTCGGATTTTGTTGACACTAAATAAACGCAGGCAGGGTCTGAGCATGCATTCGCAGAGTGGTATAACACCGAAAGTTATAAATATTCTCATATGGGAAGTCACATATTTTTAAAACGCCTGCTCCAGTATCCCAAGTCGGTGACCCATCACAAAGAAAGTCGTGTAGACGATAATTTATATATTCCAACTTTTATTCGTAAGAATATTACCTTCATCGAAAAATTATGGTTCAAAATCAAATCAGAATCTTTTATTTCTTTCAGACAATCATAACAGTTGTACAGAAATCGTCTATATAACAATAGAAATAAATACAATAAATGTATAAGAGGTACGTTTAAAAAATATGGTAAATTTTCATGTTCCTCAAAAAATATTTTAATCAATTTCTATTTTGTCCACTTCGAAGTAGTAACCCTCGGTATATAATACCCTTGTGATTGTTGATGTGCTCGAGCGTCGGCATTCACATCTTCTCGACCTCCTGTGAAAAGCCTGTATCGCTTATAAACATTTTTATGACTCAGAGTACAATCACCGTATGCCACTGTCAACATTTCAAGTGTTTTTTGAGCACCCAATTCTATTTTTACACAAAGTTCGATGCAAAATTTTTGATCCATTTTTTTCGACAGCAAAACCGCACAACACGTAAAACACTTCAAACTTTTATGCATCTCACCAACAAACTAAACATGCTAAACATCCGAAAACTGTGAACATACGTTCAAGACGAGTGTACCAACATAAAAAAATCGCTAACCGAATTTGAACCTTATTTTTCCACAAACTTCGTACACATGAATTACCTACCATATAATAAAATTTGTGAATGTTTCATTGCCATTTTTACATTTGCAAAAACTCAGGAACACATTGTTTAGTCAATAATAATTTCAGCTTTTGTCTAAGTATCTGGCAGCTGGCAGTTTGTGGAAAATAATCCTCCACAGTGCATTTTCTTAATGTCCCCCCTTTGATTTTTTGAACGGGTCAACCCAAAAAATTGAAATTTGGGATAATGAAATTAATGCTCGAATACTTTATTTTGAAGTGAAATTGACAGACGAAACTTTCAAGATGGCGACTGGGCGCCATCTGGAGAANGCTTATTACCTCATATTATGTAGTTTAATGTTAATGTATTCAGGCAATTATTAAAAGTTCCGCCATTTTGTAGTAGTTGAAGATATTGACATTATATTCTAGGGTTGTAAAGCATTTGTCAGGAGCTTCAAAAAGTTTTGTCACTTTTCAATTAATTTTTTTCCAGATCGCGCCCAGTCGCCATTTTGAAAGTTTCATTTGTCAATTTCACTTCAAAATAAAGTATTCATCCATAAATTTCATTATCCCAAATTTCAATTTTTTGAGTTGGTCCGTTCAAAAAATAAAAGGGGGGGCATTAAAGAAATGCACTGTATATTGAATTGAATTTTAGTATGAATTATCTATTCTTCAAGTTATCTCTAAAGGAAAAAAATGGAAAAATACAACTGAAATGGACATTTCAATCATTGTAAGTTTCTGAGCAGATATTTCTTCATGGAAATGTTGTTAATATTGAAGACATCATCTTTATCTGAAGTGAAGAAATATCCACCAATGATTGTTGATTATTTTGTTCTTCAAACTAATAACTCAGCACTCAGAATAAAAAAGTATAATAGATACCTAACACATTTCGTGAATAACTTTTTTTCACTGATTCACTTGTGTACTTGAACAGTTCATTATTCTGTTGTTAAATATTGACATTGTGAAACAACTGCTACTCCTGCTTACTTTTATTTTCTATATTGTTTACATAAGACTTTTATTTGAACGGAAAACTGCAAACAACTCAAATCGTTCCAGTGTAAAACAAATGATAATAGTTGACATTGACGTCAAACAGTGTAGTTCTAAACGTAGATCCAGAGAATAATATTTTGATAAGTAGATGCAAAAATAATAGTCTCGTGGACATTGAACATTCAAAAACAAAACTGCACTGTATCAATTCCAAAAATGTTTTATATCTTGTACTCTTGATGTACGACGTAGGTACCCTACATTCTGAATTAACAGGGGTTAACAAACGGTCCGAAAGACACCCTTCAATTACCATAAAAAACGTAAGGGGAAGCTTGCTAGAAAAGGGAGTTTAATTAAATAGAATGATCATCAATGCCATACCAAAAATTATTAATACATTTCGAATGCATTCTGTGAAAGAACTCATTGTTTATTAATGCATTTGTCCTACAAATTTTGCAGGTACTTCAAAGAAATGTCTATGAATTTTTACATAGAATTTTTTCCCCTTGTGGTGTCTATTAGTGGAGGAGTTGTTTGCGATAATGTTTCTAGAATTTTTGTACAACATTTTATAAAGGTTCATTGATCCAAAGAAACATACAACTCTTATAGAGAGACAATAACAAAAAAAAGTATATTTACAAACATCGCATATGGACCTAATCAACAAATAAATGTTATAAGTAATTAAATTAGAACTATTAAAATTGTGTGAATTAAAAAGAAAGTCAGCCTTCAAATATATATTTTTTCAGATCTTTTGGAATTTCGTCAAGAAAATAGTTGATTTAATTTTATCAGGTAAACTATTGAAGTATACGGTTACTTGAAATTCAATTTCAATTTGGTGCAGTTTTCAAACTACTGGAACACCTAGTGTCACAATTAAAATATCTGAATAAATTACCTAAGAAAATGAAAACATTTTCAACAATTATAAAGTAAATATGAATACTGTTGGTTATATGAAATATCCAAGTTAGTACCTTCCGAGTTATCTTCTTTTTTAAACCAAACATCAAAATTTGAGACTTCATATCACCATCACATTATCCCCATTGAATAAAATTAAATTATGAAGCAAAAATTACAACAAATGTATCTAAACGGGTCGAAAAAAACTTTCATCTCCATTGCAATCGTCTATTTCATAGAAAAGATTATAAAAAATGGTTCATTGGTAAATCTCAATGTCATTCCGATTATCTGAACGTTGGTTTCAAGTCAAAAACTTTCCGGCAGAAAACGGAAGTATCTAAAACAGTATCCCTATGAGTAATCGATCGTCGTGATGTGGAATTTGAACTGGCAAATCCGTGGAATTTCTATGCTGGTGTATACACAATTTTTAGAAACAGGTCGAAGTCCAAGAGACAATATTTTCACAATGTTGACCGTGATTAGGCATTGGCATATTTTGGTTGTTGAAGAAACCACTGCTCGGTAAAAATACTTTGATGAAGTGTGGTAGATAGGCAGATAAAGCTTTTGAGAAAGACATGTTTTGGCTGCCCATTTTTCGATCTTTCTGAAAAACTAATCTCTCTGGATATAAGATAATGTATTTATGTAATGCTAAAGGAACGATTAACATTTTCTCTTACGAAGACGCTATTAATGGGATCGGTAGAAAATAAATATCAATATCAATGAGACTCCAAAAGGCGAGTCAAGCTTCGACAAAGACTGCAGAAGAAATTCGCCTTCTGTTTTTCTAGATGAAATCTTTTAATTCTCCAGGCGATGTTTTTAACAACTCTAAGTAAAGACTCGTCGTTTGAATAGTGTTTTATCCCTTTTTTTCCAACCCTTCTGCTACTTTTTGATCATCTACTAACTCACTTTTTTCATTCAGATTTTTTGAATATTCTCAACCCATTTCAGAGCCGACAAAGTTCTAAGATGATTAGATGGATTAAATTGGTGTAAAATAAATTGAATAAAAACAGTTTCCTCACACACTAGATCTAGGAACGCCAAGAACGTTTCGTTAACCAAGTTAGCAACCTCAGGAAACTACAAAGCTAGTGATCTAGCTCTGGAACATAGAAAAAGTGTTTTCATTGGATTCTAAGATGATGTCTGAATGGTTTATCAACCTTTTTGGGAATGTTACCTTCGATGATCTAGAAAAAAATAAAAAGTGAAATGGAAACTCGTCGTAATAAATAATTTGGTTAATAAAAAAGTCAAGGAATTGTACAGATACTCTGCCTCAGTCTTCGAAATCTAGTGAAATCTTCGAAAAAAAATCTAGTGTAACTTGATTTTTTTCGGATCGCTTTATTTCTAAACTACCTTGATGAATGCCAAAGAAATTTTTAGTTGTGAAATATGTCGATGTTGTTGACGGACTTCTGAATCAATCTGTGTAGTATACAGTATGTTTGTTCTCTGATATTGGTCTGTTGCAATTTTGCTACTATTCATATTTTTCTTCAAGACGGGTACCATCCATAAATACACTTCTTCTCAGGTATATAATAATTAATATACACTAATCCTTTGAGCCTACGAGTGGAGTTCAACTCGATGTTCACCTTCTGATTTCAAAATGTGTTCTGGCAATTTCAATCCTTTGTATATTTCTGGTGTTCATTCTCACGCACTTTCAATGGTCTGGTAGTTTCACCAATATGAATCTTAAGGTGAAAAACACTGATCTCCTTCTCGAAGATTGAGGTGGTCTTATATATAGCTGGGTTACTATTGAATTCCCTTTCATCTGCGATATTGTCATTAGCGATCTGCTGACAAAGTATAGCAATGTTCGTTACGCCACACAAAAAAATCATCAATTACTAGATTCAATATGAGTGGATTTTTTTCCTTGTAGTCATTATTTAATTATCAAATGAAAATGGGGTTACATATAATTTTCAATTCTGCTTTTCTAATTTCTGTTCTGTTGGAAGGTTGATATGAAATCCTAACTTACTGTGTGGAAAATGGTAAGAAAGGAACAAAAGTTCTTTACACAACTAAAATTCACAATATCAAAATAAAGTCCAATAATGAAGTAGACGAAACTGTTTCGATTGAAACTACTTCTGATGGTCCATGCCGAACTTAAGAATTGCGTTAATTCGTGGATATACCTAAGAAGTTAATCAACCAGGACACTGGTACTACTATGAAATTAAAAATAACCTTCAGCATGTTGAGCATGTCGAAGCGTCTGAATGCGGAGAAGGTTGAAGCAATTTGACCAATTTATAAACCACAATAAGAGAACGAATCCATCGCTACCTCTACCTATTTTGAAAAACACTTCCAAGAAATCAATTAAGGATTTCGTTTTGATTAAGATAAATATAGACTTCCCTGGATTATTGACGTGAAATGATAGTTTTTATGATTCTTGAAAAGTACGTAATATCTGTTTTGGAAAGGTTTTGGTATAGATTCGTTTATTATAAAATTCCAGATTCAACTCTACTACGGAATCTGAAATTTTTGAACGACTGGCAAATACGTACACTAAATAAATATTTTTTTTTGAATAATTTCTGTTGAAGAAACACAACACCTGCATAGACTCGACCCCACATGTATTTAAACATCGAAACTTCCTCTGAGGGAAGCATTATAAAAGCTATTACGTGATTGTTACCAGCAGGAATAATCTCTAAATTGAATAATGAATGCCATCCAGAATATTCGTTAGACCAGCAGTTGTGGGTAATGTCTGTTCATTTTTGCAAAGATGCTTAATATTTTTCATATCTATTAATCTACTTATGTTTTCCAAATAAATGAACCATATTTTCCATTGGTTTATTATTTGATATTCTCACCTAATATTTCAAAGAGTGGTATTTACATAAAGAAAATCAGATCCCGTATAATTATAATCATACTGTGTGAAACTATTTTAACTGATGAATGTCAAATAATTTTTTGTTGTATTAATACTTTCTTCATCAAGACAGTTGGCTCCAAAAGCTTTTGCTCATGAACCTACGTGTTCTTTGAAATACGTGTGATGAACTATTTAAACGTGAAGAAGCATACAGCGTGCTGTTGCATCAGGTGTTAAATGCGTGATCATAAGGAGATTATAGTACAATAACAATGTTTTAAAGAGTTATCAAAAACTACCAATACTGAATTAAATTTATTAGGTAAATCACTGAAGTGTGTTAGGCTGTTGTTACAATGAAAGAAACTATGGTACCATGACAAAATTATTTTTCATTTCATCGAACGGAGGGTTGTTATGGGGAAGGAGGTGCAGAGTTGACGAGTTTCTCATTTTTTGAAGTGAAACTTCTTCACGCGCGCTTGACTTGGGGAGTAAGCTCGTGAACGCGTGACGAGAGCGTTACGGAAAGTGTGATCGGACGAGGCGAACGGAATTTGAGAGAGAGGTACCATTGTTCCTTTACGAAATCTCTTTCATGGTATTGCACAAACGACTACAGAATGCACGACATGATAAGTAGGTACTAGTTTTCATTCCCATGTAAAATTTCCGTTCATGGAAATATTTTCCAGTTGTGTAATGAGTGGATGAATGCCCAAATGATAAACTCTTGTTGATGGAACAAGCAAACGAATAAAAGTGTAATAAAAGTGAAACTAATTTAACTAATGAAAGTCACCTTTTGTAGCATGAATTTTTTTTTATTAAGACAGTTGGCTCCAAAAGCTTTTGCTCATGTATTGAAAGAAATACATACTTATTATTTTTCCTGAACTCATCGCCAATCTCTTGTTTTCGGCTGAAAGCCGACATATTTCAATCCCAGTAGAAGATTACTGAAACCACGCTAATTTTTTAACTGTAAACGCTATGAAATACGCATGATGAAATATTTGAACGCAAAGAAGCATACAGTAGGCCGTTGCATCACGTGCTAAATGCGTGATCGCGAGTTCAAAGGTGCTTTTATCATAAGGAGACTAAGTGGCTGGAATCCTAGACTAAATACAACAAATGAATGCACTCAAAGGCGTATAAGGTCACGGAATTGAAGGCAAAGATAACGTTGATTTCAGACAAATTTATCGGCAATTAAAACTATATCATGTTAAAAACAAATTTCCGAAAAGCCGTTTTGAACCCATTACTAAGAAAACGTTTTCAGGTGTTAATTCATGTCGCTGACGCATTTCCTGTAATTTGTGGATACTAATCTACTAGAGATCACAAACTAGTTGGTAGGTACTTCCAGTAGGTATGGATTATTTAAAGAAACCATCGACTACCAACTTAAATAACTAAAAAACACGCTTTTAAAGCACACCGAACAAAAAAGTTAACAATATTTTTTTAAATAAGCTTTAAACAATAACGAACAAAAAATATTAGTATTATTGTGAAAAAAGCGAGGAGCGCTTGATATACAAAAAATGTGGCACAAAGCGCCCACGCTTTCATCACAATAATACTAATATTTTTCGTTCATTATTGTTTTAAAAATATATTTTTAACTTTTTAGTTCTATGTTCTTAAAAGGGGATTTTTTAGTTTTTTATTCTTTAGTTTCGTATAAAAGCGTGTCGTTTTAGTATTTTTAAACTATATTTATTTTAATCTAAACTTTGGGATCAATCAGCCTTATATTGTTTAGAAAAATTACCATTGATATTTTCGTTCAGCATCATCTGCACGCGAATAGATCAAGCAATAATGTCGGTAATTCTGTTAAATATAGATCCCGAGCTTGAGAGTTACAAACATATATACATACATAAAGGTGAAGCTAGTATAAAGCGTGTAAAAAAAAGAAACGTGTGATATTTTATTTGAAAAAGATGCTGTTCGAATCTACAACAAGTTTTCGAGTTATTATCCTTTGGCATAATATACCGTAGCGTAATTATTTCTTTATTTATCCCAACTTTTTTATGATAGAATTCCGTTGGCCGGAATATGTTCGTGCTGAATCAAACCCAAAGGCTTGGCTACTTTTCTGAACTGATAGTCATTAACTCGAGACTAAAAAAAACATGTTCGTTCATCGATTGCCTTTCAAGATGCCCTTCAGAAGTGAGCTATTGTTCTTAGGCATGAACAAGCAAGCATATACGCGGACGTGACGAGACTAAAAAACAACAAGAACGATAATCAAGAGCGATCGTAGCAAGACTGGATCAAATGAGAAATCTATTGTTTGAAAGGTGAAATAAAATATAACGTCATGAGGATGTCCCTATTTGAAGAGAAAATGTCCAATGTTCGGTTCAAAGTGAAACCGAAAATATCACACTTTCTTGAGCACCAATAAAAAATGTATGTTCCGTTTTTTAACGATAGATTTTGCTCAATATTCGCATATAATTTGCAATATTTCACGCATTTTTTGCGATTTTAGCAAAAAAAGTTCCACATATATAAATTACTTTCAGTTGCTTTGGTCTGGCTGAGTTTGGTTGAATTCAGATCTAAAACCCTACAAAATGGTTGCCTCAAAAAGTTCTACAAACTCTGAAATGTAGATTAGGTTATTTTTTCTGATAGATAGATAGATTTATTATTCCTTTGTGCTACATTATGTAAATGGGACGGGTCATATTTCTCAGGTAAAATATAAATGTGTAAGATTAAAATATGTCATTTTGAATAAAAAAATAATGTGATACACATTGAAAAACAAACAGAGAGAGAGAGAGAGAGATGCGAGCACATATTTACGGTCGAGTACGCTCTGGAGAATTAGGAGAAAACTATCATGCGTTGCCACTAATTTTAGCAGGAGATTTCAATGTTAATTTCGCATCCGAAGATAGATATAACCCTTGGTAAACTTTCTACAAGATAAATTAGAACTACAAATGAATAATAACCGAAGACATGGAACAACAATCGATGCAGTTTTCTCTAGATTTTCAAAAATTTCCATTCGAAAACATATGTATCTTATTTCTCATGCCATAAGCCTATTGTCTCGGTCTTACAATCAACCACAGTAATTACTGATTCATCCGATAATGAAAATAATAAATAAAAACAAAAAATCCATTCAAAAAATATCAATTTATCAATGAAAACCCATAATAAATTCAAATATTTGTAGAAAATTAATATATGAATATGCATGTGTATATTATACATATTAAACCACAATTTTTTTTTCGTGGTCTCAATATCAACTGACGTATCAACTGACGTTTCAACTGAAATGCAACTTATATTATAAGCAGGTATACGACATAAATAAAATTGTATACTGATAATGTATGATTATTTTGTGGGCTACATCAATAAAATATTCGTTCTCATGATTTTTATGAAATATGGCAACGTGCTGTCCAAAACAAGAGCCTAACTTGGTGTCTACGTGCTCTTTGCGTGGTACAGCAACAGCCTTCTATATTCTAATTGCATTTTAATATCAAAACCGGACGTTACAAGTGAACTGTATCATTTGAGCCANCGTTGCAATTTCTATCGAGCGAATGTTTCCAAGTGTTATAATTTTTTCAAAAAATTTTGGGAATATGATATGGGACGATAATTCTCGATATTTTTACTGTCACCATTTTTAGTTTCATAGTTTCAGTGAAGGTGCAGTAACAAAAAAACAGCGGTTTGATAGGGTAGTTCTTTTTTGTAACTTGATTAATGAATAGTTGTGGGTTCATCATCACCAAACTAGCTTTTTCTTTTTCATTCATGATGCAATGAACATTATTTCTTTCTGATACAAATTGGTGGGGTCATTTCTAAGAATACTGCAAGTGCCAGCATTCCGTACTTCTATGACTTTCCCCACATATTCCGTACTTCTATGATTTTCCCCACATATTCTTCTTCGATAGTGGCAATAATCGAGTTAGTGTTATTGATTTTCATCGAGTAAGGATTTAGCCATTGATAATGTCTATATCCGTCATATGGACAGCAGGGCCGTCTTCAACCTATTGGAGGCCCTGGGCATAATAGGATAATGGGGCCCCTATGACTTTGACGGAACACTATTTTGTTAGAATAGACAAAGAAAGTGGATAAACAACGTTAAATATTTATTTTATTAACAATCACATGAAACGGTTAAATAAATATATGAGAGAGAGGACATTGGTAGATTAAGATCTTCAGATGAAGTGGTGCTGCAGGTTTTTCCGGGTTTTCCTACAGCTGAAAAAAATCATCAAGTGAAGTAAACATATTAGTTGCAACGTCTAGTGTTATTGTTTCTTTCTGAAGATAATTACTTATTTTGTCTATTCTTTCCAATATACAGTTCCAAATTTCCGTTAGTATAATATTCGAGTTTTTCCAGTTTTCTGGACCGACTAAGGACTTCGTCTCTAGTTTCTCGTGCCTGTTCGGTATCTTTTGTGATGGATATCAAAGCTTCTATAACTTGTTCATTACCTTCATGCAAGGCGCTCACTGCATCTGCTTGGGCTGACCATCTGGTTTGTGAAAGACTTTTTTGAACCTAAATGTTCTATCAATATATTCCATCAACGAGTAGAGCCTGAAAAAAGCCTAATTTTTGGGCGGGAGTAGAATAACTTCGCGCATGTAAAAGCTAGTAAGTTGGTATTGTAGTCAATAATTTAGGTTCGATTTTTTCGAGTTATATAAGTTTTTTGGTATCTAATAAATATTGGTTATCGTTTGGTGAATATCGTTGTATTTGATTAAAGAGGGTTCTGTAATGGACATTGTTGACAAAAAATTATTTGGCAAGTTTGAACTTGACAACTTGACCTTCAGAAATGCACACAACAAACTTAAGAAAATAGTAAAGTTTAACTCTCTGTTTCATTCAAAACGTCTTTCACCATGCGTGGAATCTACGTGACCGGCCTACGTGACTTATGGACCCACTTCATACTGAATATGTGTCGAGCCGAAGGATATCAAGAAAATAGTTGTGGAACTATATAAAAAGCTTTTTATTCTGGGTCAAATTCTCGTTTTAGCGACGTGCCTCACCAATTTACAAGAACAACAGAATCTACTTGATAACGTGTATTTGTTTTGAAAGATGCAAAAACTACTGCAACATTTTGAAAATATTTTATAAATAATTTGTGATTTGGTAAAGTTGAGGTTCTAGCTTTAGTGCTTGAAACAAATATACTTGTAGTGTTATCTACTTATATAATAGTGGTGTGATAAACGATTTTGTATGTTCCTGGAAAATTTATCTTCGGTAAATAACCATCATGTAGGAGTAAGTTGCTTTCAGTATCTGGAAAATTTCAAGTAATTAGGAACCTTTTTTTATGGCCGATACTTAGATACGTAGTGAAAATCCATTATAACGTATCTATCATCTTACAATTAGAAGTTAATCTGAATTGTCGTTAAATCACAATAAAAATTCAAATATTTGCCCAAATTGACATATGTATAAACAAATATCTCGAATGAATGTAATATAAGGGGAGAATTATTTTCACTTCAACTTTGAACTGTCTTTTATGGAACTCTCAGTGATATAATAAGTCGAAATTCACTGATTTTTCAAACAAAAATTAAATTCGTTCTCAATGTCATAAAAAACATTTCAAATAATGATAGTGATTACTCCAATCTCTTTTTAATACAAATACCGAATTTGAGATCAATAAAATCAATAAAAATTACACTAACATCCGTATGAAATTGATAATTCTTGCAGCAAACAATCTTAACTTTGAATAATATATGAATCATGAAGGAGGTATATTACAATGCAGTTACAGGTATGAACATATGTAGATTAAGTAACCATTGTTCAGATATAAAGATTAACCATATTTAAAAAACTTACTCCTATTAAAGTGTTTAAAGACATTGTGTTGAACGGACCAATTTCCAAGCAAAGCTCTCTGTTACATCTCATCATCATAATCAGCATAAGATTTTTTACCTTTTTCGACTCTTCATACCATTCACTTTCCCATATAGCCACAGCGATATTTGAACTCTGAAATACATATTATTAAAAAAGCTCATGTTTGTCTGAAGGTGGTTCACAATGTTTAATGGTTAATTTTACCAGTTCTGACTTACATTGTCTAATATGATATGGAATTTCTGAAAGAATCAGTGAAATTCAAAAGATTATAGCTGAGAAATAACAATTATATAAATCAAAAAACTTAAATTACAATGAAATAAAATACAAGTAACAATTGAAAATTGAACAATTAACAAGGAATAAAAGTTGAAAGATTTCAAGCCAAGTTACTTCACGACGTTTTGATTGTTAGTATCCACAATCGTCTTCGAGGGATGACTGGATTTATTCTTCCGAGAAATTACTATTTATAGGTCATTCGAGTGCTTTCTCCTATCCCCTCTTTCCTCTCTCCGGTTCAGCAGGAGCTGACCGTTTGGCAGTAGTTGGCCGTTTTCCTCTTGATTATGGGTTTCCATATGTTGCGTATCTCTACGACGCTAGCTTGGCTAAATGCGTTGTTTGCCAACGTATATGCGACTTCTTGGAATTTTCTCAGAAACTATCATCCTTGTGGATGATTTCAGCTAGATTTCAGCTTGATGTTATTTAGATGAGTCCAAACATGCTTTGCTATTCACGATTTGCAAAATCAAGCGGAAAACAGCCACCTCCCGCCAAATGGTCAGCTCCTGCTAAACCGGTGGTGGAGAGAGGGGAGAAGAGGGGATACGCGAAAGCACTCGAATGACATATAAATAGTCATCTCTCGGAGGAATAGATCCAAGCATCACCCGAAGACGATTGTGGCTACTAACAATCGAAACGTCGTGAAGTAACTTGGCTAGTACTTTATTTCATTGTAATTTCAGTTTCTTTGCTTAATGTAATTGTTATTTTTCAGCTAATCTATTTAATTTTATTGATCCTTTCAGGGATTTCGAATCAGTTTATATCATATTAGACAATGGAAGTACGAACTAATGAAATACACCAAACAAAGCTAATAGTATGGGATAATCACAATAATATAACGGATAGGTATCAATCAAAATATTAGTTGTGACAAGAAAACATTCTTGTTGTGATGGTTGCTCCTGAAGATCCTAAAAGCTCATTGATGAGACGTTGATAAATTTACTTTAAATCCAATAGAGCTTTCACTCCAAATAAACAAATATTTATTATTCAGTCTTATGGAATCATTCGATTCAAAAAAACTTCAACATAATAATGGATGATAATGTATGTGTCAGTGATGAAAATAGACAATGGAAGTACGAACTAATGAAATACACCAAACAAAGCTAATAGTATGGGATAATCACAATAATATAACGTATAGGTATCAATCAAAATATTAGTTGTGACAAGAAAAAATTCTTGTTGTGATGGCTGCTCCTGAAGATCCTAAAAGCTCATTGATGAAACGTAGATAAATTTACTTTAAATCCAATAGAGCTTCACTCCAAATAAACAAATATTTATTATTCACTCTTATGGAATCATTCGATTCAAAAAAACTTCAACATAATAATGGATGATAATGTATGTGTCAGTGATGAAATCCAAAGAATGTCCCAAAAGGAAGTAAGTAGAAGTAATATAAGTAGAAAATAATTTTACCAAGGAATTTGAAGAAACTAGTGTCTTTTATAACAAATAATGATCATATGAAAAAGTTTTTCATGTATTCAAAATTCATTTGAGGTGACCACTTTCAGTTTTCTCATCTATTTCATTCATAAATAACAAATACTCATACAAATTCTATCAAATCACAAATTTATAATAATAACTTGTAATATAGTTTGTTAGAAAGAAAGAAATATTATCAAACATAAGGGGAAATGCACTCAATTTATTATTTCTGGAAAAGTTTACTCCATAGAAATTTATCACCGCCGGTAGAACCTTCGCCAATCAAGACAAGGCAAAAACGGCTTTCGTCGACTTCGTGGAATCACAGCACCCAATGTTCATGCTGACGTAATTAATCGACTTGTTTTACATTGGCAAAAGGACAGTTCAGAGTAGAAGAAGAAGAAGAAGAAGCAGACGAAAATATCTGGGAATGTTAAATGGTTCTATCCTGTATTGTTGTTCTTGTCACTTCCAACCACAGGCAGAACATTCCGTGGAGTTATTCTTAATTTAACACAAACTAGTGACAGTAATATATCGGAATCAACTACTCACCTCGACTATGATTTCATTTCCATACCAGTAGTAAACCAGTAGTCTTATCAGCATAGAAACAGTAAACTGAGCAGAATAAATAAAATTAATTAAATTCATTTGTGTCTAAAACAAAATAAACAATTTTAGTTTGATCTCCCACTTGAAGATGATTACTTGGTGATCGAAACACGTGTCGAGGTGTTAAAAAATAACGGTTTGATGTTGGGATAAAATATTAATTTCGAAGATAATTAAAATAAAATCATATTTTGGGGAATACGGTAGAATTATCAGAAGCTTTCACATTTTATTGGACACCTAATCAGGCAATTAATGGTCAAAGCCGAAAATAATTTTGTAAAAGTATGGGAAATCCAAAAGTACACGCCAAGAATAAGAGAGAAAAAATATATATACATACATATATACACATGAATATTATTATGTGTAGAGGTTATCCTCAAAAACTTCATTTAATGTAGTAAGCCTTTTTGACAAGAATTGCCTTCAAGTTTCTTGTTCTTGATTTGACTACTTGTTGGGATAGGAACCTCTAATTAGCAAGCTTGTCTAATATTGTGGTGAGGCATAGAGGTAAAAGTATCATTGTTCTTGTGTATAAGGCATGCTGATTCAAGAATTAACAATGAAGTCACAGTTAAAATTCAATGCATTAAAAACAGTGGCTTACAAGGATCATTCCACTTTGCTCCACAGAGATACCGTATACCACACGTTTTTGTAATATGAAAACAGATTGAAACACCCCAAAATGCTATGCTATACCTTAGGTGGGAGTCTATGAGGGCATAATAAACATTTGCTGCGTGAAATCCTAGTTCTTTTGTTTATAATGCCTCTATGCTCCTCAAATTTCAGATACTCATCGATATTAATTCCCAAGAATTTTGTAGAGATCTCATTTTCCACTAGTATAGTTTCCATATGAATTTCTGGTAGATTGCTCTTAAAGGTCATTATGCCAGTTTTTTTTAGTGTTGAATGACAGCAGATTTGCATCGCACCATTGTTTAATTTCGTTGAGGTCATTAAAGATGCTTTCGTATAAATTTTGTTTATTTTTATTATGCCACAAAAGTGTGGTATCATCTGCAAAAATGGTCAAACTACCAGAAATACGTACAGTAGTCAGGTCATTTACATATAGTAAAAAAGTATGGGTCCTAAGATCGATCCTTAGGGCATTCCTGCTTTCACAATCTTTGTACTTGAGCAACTACTGGTTTAAACAAATTGTCTACGTCCTGTAAGGTAGGATTGAAACCATTTTAGGCAGTTTCCAGAAATTCCATATTTTTTTTAATATTACGGTCTGTAAACTATATCTTACCACAAGTAATTGTATAACTACTGAAGCGAGTTGCAAAGAACTCTGTAGGAAATCTAAAACCATAATGTTTCTCATTTCTTTGTTGAAGTCGTTGATATATCTGAAAACGATATTGAAAATTCTTCAATTTTTTCGAATTCGATATATACCTACCTTATTATACTATTGTGTTTCAGAATACACTCCCTTATTGTGATAAAGCTTGCTTCTTCCTCAGTAACACCTAATTGATGTTTGATCTTCAATGCATATTCATTAAAATGACGCAGAATGTGTTTCAGAATATGGATCTGGCCTAAAGGAAATATGATAAGGCTGAAAGTGAAAATGTCTGTGTACATGACGAAAGAGGCTCCAATAGACCCGTCTAAAATATGCCACAGGTAACTTGCTAGGTAGTGTTTTTGCTCGTCGTACGGAAACCAGGAGGAGAGAGGTAAGGCCTTAATTGAAATAGTTTCGTTTTTCTCAACATCGAACTTGATGATGTCCTCCACAAACAGTGGAGGAATTAGAAAGAAAACGCGTTTTTTTTTCGTTTAAAATGGGCTTTATCCATCAACGTAGTATCCATCAAGAGTCTCAGTTTCAGTTTTTGAGGTTTGCGAACAGCCAGTAGTCGCTGGGAGCCAAATCTGGCAAATACAGTGGATGTGGGAGCAATTCGAAGTTCAATTCATGTAGTTTTGCCGATATAATATTCACTGTTGATTGTATTTCACTTCTGAAGGTAGTCAGAAGTAGTAGAAGAAGGTAGTCAGAAGGTAGTCGCGCACATCCCAAAATACCGAGGCCATAACCTTTTTAGCCGATTGTTATGCTTGGACGAGGTTCACCAGTTGCTCTCCACTCAAATGAATATCGTTTCGATTCCTGGATGAAGTGATTGATCCATGTTTTATTCATTGTCATATATCGATGCAAAAATTACGGTTTGCTCTGTTTAAATATGGCCAAACACTGCTCCGAATAATCAAAACGTTCTTGTTTTTGGTCAAAAGTGAGCTCGCTTGGCACCCACTTTGAACAAATCTTTCTCATAGTCAAATGCTCATGCAACATAAAGCCAACACGTTCTTTTGATATCTCTAGTGACAACTAACTCACGCAACTCCACTTTTTGCTTCGCTTGACCAGTATTTTTCCCATCAAGAAGCAGTGTAAAATTAAAACACGATCCATTGTTTTGAAAATAACAGTAGTGCCACTCTTAGCCAAACTTATAAGTAAAATATCATGAAAATTCAACAGCTTACTTTTAAAGGTTGGTACTAACTGAAAAAGCGGTGAATGCAATAAGACTAGCGCCATCTATGTGTTAGGCCACAGTACAATGTTTTCAAGTATTTTCAACAAGAATTCAAGAAAGGGTAATCTTGAAACGTCATCCAATGAAAGTTAAGTTTCATTTAAAATCCATATATTGTTCTTTTTTGAGGGCAAAATTTATAGTAACACGTGTTACTGATAATTTGGATGAATATTTATCAAATAATGTAGCATTTCTGGGCAAACTCAGTAATTTACTAATCGTATTTGAATATTTTTCAAAAGACAATATTTTGAAAAAGTTTTACCTATGAATATATTCACTAGAAAAATCACGTTAGAAACCTTGCTCTGTGTAGTGTGAAACTCATAAATTTCTATTATTTGTTTGTCTCCACTAGCCATGGTTTTATCTTCCAAATCCATTATTTCTTTAATAATATTCCTCATCCTGGTTGATTTGATGGCGTACACTCTCATGATAGTAACGGAGTACAAGAGGGTGATGGCAAGATTCGCAAAAACTTCTTTGACGTTTATTTCTTGTCGGGTGAGGAGTATGACGAGCTGGATTATAGCGGTAAGTATGTATAAAAGGTAATAGGTGAATGTTGCTTTCGAGTAGATATTATAAAGTTTCCTCAGTGTAGGGTTGTTCTCAAATATGTACGGCCATACGCCCAGTAGTGCATTGGCGTACATGCAAACTTTCAGGTGTTCGTTCTTGGGGAAAATCTGAAAATTGTAAAGAAAAAGTTACTTTGAATGCAATGTAATATGTAAGATGATTGTGGCACCGATTATAAATATAAATCTATCGAATAGTACCTCTCATAGTTCTCCTACACTTCTTAGTAGCAACTGTATTCAATTTGTAGCGAGGTTATTTTTCAAATATCCCTATGAAAAAGTCTGAATGTGTCAGATGTGTGAAAGTTTTAGCTCTCAAATTCATTCAAACTTTAAACTTTTTGAGAGTTTGTTCGTGATTTTATTACTTTTCTCAATTTTATATAATTCCAATAATTGAAATTCACAATTTACTTAATCGTTCAACTGAAATGATTGTTAATAAGTATTGAATTGTTTTGGAACATTCATCAAAGTACTTCGTAAAGTTGGTGATACGCTTCTTCATGAAGCTCATGTACTAGGGTTACTTTATAGGGATATAATCGATGAACTAGCTAGAGATGAGCTAATTGTAATGTACTTTCAGTAGGATTAACAGCTACACATCTTCCAAAAGAGCATTAATTTCATATTAGACGTTCATTTTTTGAGTATATAGCACCAGTACCTATTAAGTCGGAGTTTTATTTATGTTGTTTTCAAAACGTATTACAAATCAACCCTCAGTGTATTTGAAAATGATTAGAGTTGAGCTACCATTTTTGAATGAGAATTCCTATTTGGTTTACTCGATTGTGAAAATAAAATTGACCTTTTGGACATTATCGTACATACATACTGAATTTAGAAAACAGCTTTAAAAACAACAAATACATGTGACCATTCTGGAGCTTTTGGCATACCCAGCCGAAGTATAAAATATTTCTATGCATGGAAAAACAGCTTTTTGGCTTTCTACTTCTCCATCATTGAAGAAAAAAGTAATGTTATGAAAAAAATAAGTGCACCGTCTTGTAATGTTATCCAAATGGGTGATAAGACAAGTGTCTTGTCCCAAAACTTCAAAGTACACCATTGGGGATTGTGTTCACTTATCACATTGTGCAAAGTTCCTATGAATTATATTTGTAATATAAACTGAATGGGAAGAACTTATTTTCAATTTCTATGTATATCCCACATATTAGAAGTCAAAGTTTTCATAAATAATATCTATTTCACGTCGGTAATAATATAGACACATACTTACCATCTTGAATCTCTGTCGAAATCAACTGTGATTCACAAAACATTTTCACTTGATATATTGTCAGCTTCAACACATACGGATAACAATTATAACAATTTTGGTTCATTATTAATGTACTTAGTATAACAACTTCCTAAAGTTTTGAACTCTTATTGAAACAGTTGTTCTGATTCCCAGCAAAACAAGGGTAAAGTTTCGTATGGAATTTTTTACGTGATAACGTTCCAAATGTCATTTTTTCTATGAACGAATGATGATGATAATAACAGTCAAGTTGTAAAGAGTTTTCAGATTCGAATATCACCTGAAGAGGAAGATAATGGATGAAATATAGAGATTAAAGATTCTATCTCCGAGCTTCTTGGTTTCTAACCAGACTCTTGAAGTGGTTGCTGTGATTATTGGAGTCTCAGATGGAATTCTTACCCAAGACAAAAGCACGGCCGGAGATAACTGTGTCACGGTTTTATATTTTGTAGGTTTGTATATTGTAGGTGGCCGTGGTTTCGTTTTTCTCTTAATTGGAATATCTGATCTTGTTTGTGTACGACTAAGGACAGGTAGCCAGATGTTATTAATGTTCATTGCCTGTTTTGTTTCTATTGAAATTATTCGTGGTTTTGAATTTCTGTTGCCTCTCTATATACTCTTGGATAGTAATTTTGAGTTTTATCAAGTATTACAATTTCTCTTGTGTTCTAAGAGACGGATACCTATACTTCTTTTCGTGGTTCCAATGTAGACCGACCCGCAGCTACAGGTAATCGAATTAAAAGAAACGCTCACATATGATAATACAAAAAAACCGGAGACAAATTTCAGCATTGTAGTTTCTACATTGGGAACAACTCCACCACTGCCGCCGTTACCTCATCGTCTTTGATGTCTACCGCAATAGTAGACGAAACTTTAGGTATAAAAACCTGCAGACTACACATAAGGCTGACATTTTCAACTCATTAGGTCTTCTACGGGAACATATTTGGCGAACCGAATAAAAGGAACTGAACACCACAAAAAAAACTTTGTTCATTGAAAAGAGGACATAACTGTTTCCAAACGGAAAGAAAGCAATTTTAAGTTAATTTACCTTAAAATACAGTGTGTCCATAGCCTCCTCCCCCCTTAACGTTTGAATGGAACTAGATATCAAGGTGGGACAAAATGTATGTGAAAAGGTATCATTTTCAGTACTTTTTGATAAGAAAGTCAATAGTGCTGCATCACTCGTCGCCGATAGGGCGCCACCAACTTTTTTCAAATAGAGAGCAGGTCTTATACTCGTTTGATATTTATTTCAATTTTCTATCCAAAATTTTTTATTTCTGAAAATCGGATCAGCCGTTCCTGACTCATTGTACTGGAGGAGCCGAAATAGAAATGGGAGAAATAAACGAGAGCTTTTTCTAAATGTTTTATTTTCCCAAGTTTTTTGTTTATTTGAGAAATGAAATTATTATCCTAGTGAATGTTCGAAAATAGTTTTCATTACTTTTCAAGATTAGACATTGAATTTCTCAGTAGTTCATGATTCACAAATAAATGTTGTTTTCAATAGACTTTGAAACTGGGCATTAAGTTACTTAGTAGTCCATTATTCAAAAAAAATCACTAGATTTATTAGGCGTAAAACGATTTTTCTTTTTTCTTAAAATTAACAGTACCGAAAAAAAAAATCATAAATTATTCTTCTTTATTTAGACTCGTACAGAAAAAACGTTCAATAATTACTTTATTTGGATCCAAAAACAGGAAAAAACCCACCAGAAAAAATGAAACTCTTGGCGAATACTTGCAAATAATTTACGAAAATTTTCAAAATCGGATTGATTTTTGAATATATTCTAAAATCTATTTTGATAAACGAGTTTACAATGTAAAATTCTTGATTAATTTTTTTTTATAGAAAACGAAATATTTCATTATTATTTACAAAAATCTTAATGCAATCTTAAATTATCACAAATACTGAAATTCTTTTCAGGAAGCTCTTCTCTTGAGAGAGATTTTGCCTCGGGCAAGGTACGATATATAAATCCTAACTTTTGCACCGTCAGATTTCTTAACCCAAACAGCATCATTGCCAATGGCGGATATATTGGCAGGGAATTTGGGCATGTCACGACCTACAAAAACAAGAGAAAACAGGTTAGGTTGTTGATGGAAATAATGAAAAAATACCTACCTTCAACAAAAACGGATTGTCCCCGATGATACCAACGTTTTTCATACAATAATTTTCCATCTTCTATTCGGGTTTCTATGAGAGGAGTTTCAGCGACCTGCTGTACGGGCACTGCTGCCTAAACAAAAAATACATGTGAATTTTATATGAATATTGCATTCAATAGTTTTTTTCGTGCATTTTATCGATGTGAAGGAAATAATCAAGAATAAATTTGGAAAGTATCACGTTTCCAAGATATATTTAGGGTATACATCTAGCATTTTTCATATCCGACTGCTCTTAACCAAAAATTAGCAAAACTAAACTCTTATTAGAATGAATAAAATTTATTCAGTTACCTGGACATGTCCTGGACTCGATGAACAAGAATTCTCACTGTGTTTTCGAACTGGTGTAGAAAGTTTTCCTTTATTAATAATTCGCAAATCATGTTCCATCTCTTTTTCGTCGAGCAGATAAGTGATTTGTGCCGTTGGAGCTTTTCTCCTTTTCTCTGGTAGAGGCATTGGATCATTTGGTCTCCGACGTAGTTTTCTTGTCATAACTGGCTTTACCTAGAAAACAATATTCTCTGTTATAAAGATGATGGAGTAAATAGATCATATACACTTACCTCCATTGAGTCACCTGTGAGCTCCATAGTGAATCTTTCTGCTTCCACAGTCCTCTTTTTGTCTTCAAGATCTGATATAAGGTTTTCCTTCAGATCAATTTTTTTCTCTTCAAACTCTCGAGCAGCTGCCTTTTTTTCCTGGATATATTCCTTTTCAACACATTCAATAGTATAGTCCCTATAGAGTGCATTCAGACGTATACGCTCTTTATATTGGTATTCAAGTTTTCGAACTTTTCTGTTATAATCGTGATGAGTACCATCTTTGAGTTGCTGTAATTTCTTTTTCAAGTTAGCCAATTTATCCTGGTACATTTGCTCTTTGATTTCCAGTGGTTCTCGATGTCTTCCTGGGGAAATTAGATCACATGTTATTTATATAGATCAAAATATTTAATATTATGCACCTGTGTCTGTTTCACTGGCATCTTCAGTATCTTCATCACTTTCTTCAGGAAGTTCTTCATGATCTTTATCATCTTCATCCTCAAACTTTTCCTCGTCATATTCAAAATCTTGAATGCATGAATTAGAATAAGGAGAGCCAAACAAAGACATTTTTCAAAAAAAGGGTTCAATTTTTTTTCAAGAATACTTTCATTCAAGATGTCTTAATCAGGCTATATTCTGTAAGTTAAAACTCAAAACCTCAAAACATTCATATGAAAAGTGTAATTAAATCAATAGGTATCTTATTTAAATTATTACATTAGTAACTGTTACTTTCGTAACTCCACCACAGATTGTATATTAGTTATCAGTGTAGTTCCTAATTACTACTCTTCTACTCGAAACAAAAAAAATTATAACAGATTACTTATTGTCAAAATATATAAGTAAACGGTGGTCAAAAGTAAAATTTGACAGGCAACACGATTAAGGTTATGTCGATGGGCAACACGATTAAGGTTATGTCGATGGGCAACACTAGCTACTAAGCTACCAGCACAGCATTACTGGGGCGCTGGGGCCATTCAGTCAAAAGGTTGGTATTTGTCTTCGATAGTGATAGTTAACTTATCAAAATTGACAGGAGAAATGTGGCAAATGTGGAAATGCTCTTCAATCTTCGGTTTTGTTACTTGGGTTTGTGATACGAACCCCAACTTTTTATAGATCGAGTTTATCATTGATTGAAACAGACAAACGACACAGAACAAATACTGGAAATTCTAAACACATCAGGAAGAGACTTTACCATGTTTTGTCCCCACATAATTTAAATCTATAGTTTTATGTTCGAAGCTGAGTGTGGCTCTTCTGATTATTTACCTTTTTTTTGTGACAGAAATGTAGGACAGGTTACAGGTTACGGAATTCCTCTCCGACTGCGCAGAGGAGGGTTGTACCGATAGAAGAGCGATTATGTAACTCAGTTACATAATCATCGTATCTGGATAAACGGCTATAGTAACCGAGCCCATTAAACCAAAGACAAATTTTAGGTTATAAGAAACTGTACATAACCTAAAATACCTGTAATTTTTCAGAATGCATACAGATTTGTCTCCACACCTACATACCGACCATTGTAATGAATTGATTAGGATATTACATCAATGTCGTCAAGAGGTAGGAACATAAATGAAATGGTTTTTAGATTTAAAAAAAACATGTTTTAGAACCCTTTCCTAAGACTGTTTGGAATATGTAATTCGGAAGACAGTGAGATGAGAAAGTGTTTGAAACAGGAACGTTTAGAAAGAAGAAAAAGAAATTATGAAAAGTCCTTGGAGACAAAACGAAAACTTCAACAGCTATTCGAAGAAGAAAAACAAAAGTAATTTGTATTTGAAAATACAGGTTCACCAGAAATGTGTTTTGGCTGTTAGAATGTTCACAGTATTATTGTTGAGATAGAAGACCAGTATGGAATGAATTGTACATAATAAATGTTAAGCTATGAATAACTCATTTAACTTTATAAGCAGGTTGAGGATTTTTGAAAAATGTCAAATGGTGCATTCTGTCGAACAAGCGATCTTTTGCTCATCTGCCACCTGGGATTTTAAAAGTAATACTAACTGAGTATTGAGTAATATTTTAAGATCCACATTTTTCTGGAGAGAGAGGATAGATGAACTGCATATAGACTTGTGTACATCGCCAATTGAACAAAGCAATCTAATGCAGAGTATTCTAGATTGCTGGTTGACAATGGAAGTCACAGCATTCTGGGAATGACCTCTGACATTAGGCCTCCAACTGTCAACTACAAACTGCCTAATACAGTACTTTTCCTGAGTACAGTGGATTGGATGTTCCAGGATTGGCTCACTTCAAGGCCTTCTTTCATCCTTCGAAGTTTGAAACCAAATTGTTGTTGGACTACATCAGGGATGAACTACGATGTCTAACAGGCCTCCTGTTTGGAAAATGATGAAACAGCAGAGCATATACTTTGTGCCTGCCCCGCTGCAGACCGAATCAGGTTTTCAGAGTTTGGTAGAACCATACTTCTACCATCTGACCTGAAAGATCACTCACCATATAAACTAATCGGCTCCATCAAGAAGCTGGGTTGATCTGGTCGAGTTTGAATAGGTGTGCGCCACAATAAACCCTTGCGGGTTGCGGTGGAGGGATGAATAGACTCACTCACGTTTGACCTAACCTAACCTAATATTTCAAGAATCTTGTGGAGGCAGTATTGGTTATTTCTGACTGTAATATAGCTTTATTCATCAAACTGGGGTGTCTGGAATACATTTGTACTGTTTTTCCACAAAAATTATCAACACGAGTTCTCATAACAAAATTGTAAAGACAATCGTTTAGTGCCACTACCTTGTAAAGTCATGCAAGGCTGGTTCATGTCTTATACAATTATACTCTTTAAATAAAAAAAAAATTGCCTACTGCCAATCAAGTTTTGATCAGTCCTTGGGCAAAATACAAGTGCAGTGTGTCTGAGAGGTGAAGGTTGTAGTTACAGAACCAATACAAAGTTTTAGTTCCATGCTTGAGGTTCAAATTAGGCTATTGTATAGTAAAACACATGTTGCGGTTACATAAACTGTTTGATGAAAATATCAGGATGAAGTGTTTCTTGAATGCACGTAATATTGTTAATGAGAAACCGCCCATAAATTAACTTTGTGAAGAAACCTTGAATCACTATTTAGCGAGAGTTTTTGGCAAAACAAATGCGAATTGGTAAAATACACTAGGGTTTCTATATATCATCCTTCCATTGCATGTGCATGTGCTCCAGACGCGTATATTTACTACAGTGTTTTCTTTGGAGCTAATAACTTAATCAAATCCGCTGACATCCGGCTTGGATACGAGTGAAAAAACACCGTAAATATGGTGTACACTTCTATATGTACTAAAATCGTTCTATTTCACCGCCATACAGAAGTGAACACCTTTCATTTTATTTAAGTTTATATTTATTGTATTTCACTTTGAAATTTGGGTTGCAGTTTCAAATGATGACGTTACTCTCTGTTACCTCGACAGAGAGGGCAACCGCAACTTGGCCAAGGAAAAAGAAATAACTGTAGTTCAATTCTGGTAGATTAATGCGATCTCGGGAGAAATTAAGTATTGTTTTTTTTTAACATTTGGATCCAAAAAGTTTTCATTTGGCAACATTGAACAAATAAATATTCCATTTGACAGTAATGACAGATAACAGTTGACGGAGTTAAATTTTTGACTTTGTGGTTATGGTAAATTAAATTGCTGAAGATGAATACCATTTTGAAGAAATCTATCGAATTACTTCCTTCAAAACTGTTTTTGAGAAACGGAACAGCTCTGATTCATACCAGGTAATGGTTCACAGTTGTCAGTAAAATGTCCATATTTATCATTTTGATTAGTTATGTAATTTCCAAGGAAATGGTATCTGAAGTTTATAGTCTATTGAATTTCTCATATTACTCATTACCGAAACATAAATATTGTCATGATGAACGCCTGAAAAATTCATTGTTTTGAAGTCAACAGAATAATGGTGCGAAATGGTATCCAGATTCAGAATGGATGTCACAGTTTGACGGACCTGTCATGTATCCTGATGAGGAAACTAAGCATTGGGCTCTTCAACCATGGAACGCCAAGAAAATACCTGTGGAGAAAGCAGTGAAAAACATGACCCTTAACTTTGGGCCCCAACATCCTGCTGCTCATGGGGTACTCCGACTAGTCTTGGAATTAGACGGAGAGGTATTATAGCAAACCTTGTTGTAACTATTGCTTTTTCATGTAATTTTTAGGTAGTGAAAAGGTCCGACCCCCATATTGGACTTCTACATCGTGGTACAGAGAAACTTATAGAATATAAGACCTACACACAAGCGTTACCATATTTTGACAGACTTGACTACGTTTCAATGATGTGCAACGAACAGTGTTATAGTTTAGCAATTGAAAAGTTGTTGAATATTGATGTTCCATTGAGAGCTAAATATATCCGAGGTATACCTTGACAATTGAAAAGTCTGACAATTAGATGTTACTTTATAGTGAACAATTTTTTCCTTTTGGATTAAAATCTTTTTGGAGGTGTATGCTGTGCAAATTGGTCAGCAGACTATACACAATCTAACAAAAAAAAGATAGGATGTTACCTATTGGAAATGTTTCTAATGATTTCAGTGACATTCAGGGTGTGTTTGGGAAAGGGGTGGGGAAGGGAGGAATATGCCCAATTCCATAATCGATCAAAGGTAAATGAACTGTTAGGATTATCCACCTACAGAATATTTTGAAATTGTTGTTGATAATGTTTTTTTCTGGAAAAAAGTGTAAAGCATTTTACACAAGTACAAACAAAAAGTTTTTCAATATATTCCACTTTGGGATATCCAAATATTTATTTAAAAAAAAATCTACAATACAAAAAAAATTTAAAAAGAACTTTTAAGTTATTGAAGAGTTTGTTTGCAATATTCTTTATTCCTTTGCCCCTTCCTTGAATACTGCCCAGAATTATTCAATACTGATTCACTTGCAATATAGTTTTTGATGAATATTTGTTGAATCTTGTGCTAGTTTTTTAAAAAAATTATGATAGCATTACATATTTTTGTGTGCTATTCACAAGTGTGAAGTCGGCGACTAGAAATCAGCTATTTCAGGATCCATTTACGGTAATGAAAACTTGTGACGTGACATTCTCTTCATGATGGCTTTTTGTCCCTCTTTATTCACTTGTCACTTCCATTTGTATCGTTTTCAGCAAACTACATCATAATTGTTTATAAAAGTAAATGACACTTTCATGAGTTACTTTGTCATTGGTTCTGTTGGTATAAAAGTTACACTAGAAATGCATGTGATGTTAATTTTATATGTGAATACTTTTTTCTTCATCTACACATTAGATTCCATGTTTGTAGTTTGTGTAATATTTCATTTGAAAGTATCGACAAGATAGTAGTATTAATATCCAGAACAAGCATTTTTCACAATCGCCAATAATGCAATACTCTTCTGGAAGAGTGTTTTGTCCACTTGGACTGGTGAAATGCACGTTACGAAAAGTATTACATTTCTGGTAATTGGGAAAAGTGCTTCTTTTGGAGTTATTCTATGCCAGATGTTCCAGTTTTACCTTTTATATCCATTTACATGTTATTCTCATATTTTAGGATGAAACTTAGTCAAATTTTTGACATGGTACTTTAATATACTTTTCTTGACTTCAACTCTTTGTGATATTGCCAACCAATAATAGCAAAAACTCTAGTGAAGTAACAATATAATTTAGAACATGAATCCATAAATAGGGTCTATTTTGCGAAATAGAAGTTTTTTATTCTGTGAAAACATTTGAAATGGGTGAATAGCCAAGCAGCATGAGATCGTTAGAAGAAGGTGTCATTTTACAGGTTTTTATTACCAGGAGCGAGTTCCTGAAATAATCGATTTTTTGACAGTGACTTAAATGGCCTTACTTCCGAAAGAAAACCCAAATTGCACTTCAGATTCGTGACCAGCAGAAAAAAATATGTATATCTAAAAAAGGCTTAAAAAATATGTTTTTCATTTTAGTATTATTTGCTGAAATCACTAGAATTTTGAATCATATTATGGGTATTGGTACTCATGCTCTGGACGTTGGTGCTTTGACTCCATTCTTCTGGCTCTTTGAGGAACGTGAAAAACTCATGGAATTTTATGAGAGAGTGTCAGGAGCTCGTATGCATGCTGCTTACGTTAGACCTGGAGGAGTTTCCCAAGTGAGTCAATAACAAGATATATTTTTAAATAAAACTACTTAGTAGTGAGTGATGAAATACTTACCTAATATGAGTTATCATTGATAAAGTTTGATTTCAGGATATACCATTAGGTTTACTCGACGATATTTATGAGTTCGCCTCCAAGTTTGGAGAAAGGATTGATGAAGTCGAAGACGTTCTGACAAACAACAGGATATGGGTGCAAAGAACGGAAAATATTGGCGTTATCTCTGCTGAAGATGCTTTGAATTATGGCTTCAGGTAAAATAGTAATGACAATAAAAGGTTTATCCGTTTTTATGACTCTAAACTGCTGTATCTCGGTGAATACTTATTCAATACAGAAGTGTATTTCATTACAAATTTCAAATTAACTTTACATTTCAGCGGAGTCATGTTGAGGGGTTCTGGAATCAAGTGGGACCTACGAAAGAATCAACCTTACGATGCCTACGACCTGGTTGAATTCGATGTACCTATCGGAACACACGGTGATTGCTATGATCGTTATTTGTGTCGCTTGGAGGAAATGAGGCAGTCTTTGAGAATTATTTATCAATGTCTCAATCAAATGCCACCTGGAGAAATAAAAACAGATGATGCTAAATTAACACCACCAAGTAGAGCTGAAATGAAGGTATCATTAATTTGCGTCTCCCTATACTTAAAACATTGCCAATTTGTCTGCCAACAGTTTTCGCAGGACATTTTAATTATGGAACTTTATTACATTCAAGAGGCAGACGGTAAAAAATGGTTCAGAGACACTGTAAAAGAATTATTAATCAACAAATGCCTATAAATTATTAATACACCGGCAAACCGTCTGCCTTGTGAAAATTCGTTCATTTCATGCTACTGTTAGTCTACACTGTGCTTGGCAGACGGTCAAAAATTGATTTTAGTTAACCATATTTTGGTTAAATAAAAAATTCATGTTTTAGCCAGAACACCATGTAACCGTCTGCCAATTATTTTTTTGTAGGTTGCGTAACCTAGCCTTCCGGTCGCATGAAAGACAGACGGTAAAATGTTGGCCAAAGAAGCTTTTTTTTATGCAAACTAGAGTTAATGTCTAAGCATGTGTAACATGGGAAAAAATTCGTTTCACGCATAATACTGTTGCTTGTAGCTGTAAATATGTCCTCTGGAAAAGGCAGACGGTTAAAAATGGAAACAAAATTTCTGTCACGGGCATCCGGTCTACTAGCCACGAGGATATCGGGATAGACAAGTGGAAGCTACAGTGCGGTACAGTGAAATGTTGTTAAGTTTCATTATTCAGTGTAGTTAATTATTGATCAACTCACGGGGAAAAACGTAACAAATAAAAAAAATATTTAACTGGTCACTTGATGATAATTTTTTTAATCTATATAACATATGGGCTGAAAAGTGCCAGGAATTAGAAAGAAAATGCGTTTTTTTCGTTCAAAATGGGCTTTATCCATCAACGTACCTAATATCCATCAAGAGTCTCAGTTTCAGTTTTTGAGGTTTGCGAACAGCCAGTAGTCACTGGGAGCCAAATCTGGCAAATACGGTGGATGTGGGAGCAATTCGAAGTTCAATTCATGTAGTTTTGCCGATATAATATTTACTGTTGATTGTATTTCACTTCTGAAGGTAGTCGATGAATATGACATCACGCATATCCCAAAATACCGAGGCCATAATCTTTTTAGCCGATTGTTATGCTTTCGGACGCTTTGGACGAGGTTCATCAGTTGCTCTCCACTCAAATGAATATCGTTTTGATTCCTGGATGGAGTGATTAATCCATGTTTCATCCATTGTCATATATCGACGCAAAAATTACGGTTTGTTATGTTTAAATATGGCCAAACACTGTTCCGAATCATCAAAACGTTCTTGTTTTTAGTCAAAAGTGAGTTCGTGCGGCACCCACTCTCAGCCCAATAACTCACAAACTTATGAATAGAATATCATGAAAATTCAACAGCTTTCTTTTGAAGGTTAGGTTAGGTTAGGTTAGGTCAGTACTAACTGAAAAAGCGGTGAATGCAATAAGACTAGCGCCATCTATGTGTTAGGTCTCACACTTTTCAGCCCATATAGTACAATTATTGTGTACAATGTTTTCAAGTATTTTCTACAAGAATTCAAGAAAGGGTAATCTTGAAACGCCATCCAATGAAAGTTTAGTTTCATATTTGAAATCCATATATTGTTACTTGTTTCAGATGGGAGTTCCAAACCTTACAGATGTAAAATTAAAGCTCCCGGATTTGCACATTTAGCGGCTCTGGACAAACTAGGAAAGAATTCTATGTTGGCAGACATTGTGGCTATTATTGGAACCCTGGATGTTGTTTTTGGTGAAATTGATAGATGAATACAATTTGAATTTAAATAGGCGCAAAATGATGTTCAATAGATCATAAATTTAAATTATCCAATAATTGTAAATACATTTCCTGTTTTAAAAACATTACTTAACCTTTCCCTCTTCAACTTATATTTGCTATCTCCAGAAACTGAAAAGCACAACAATTTGCCAACTAAATTGGGCAGCTATCATCAGGATACCGATACTATAACCAGTCCTCAAAAATAGAGTCCCAAGAGAGACGTCGATTCAAGCTTCTATATTGACTTTTCATAAACTACATCTAAGGATTTGATCTACACAAACTTCATTTGAGAAATATATCAGTGTTCGTTGCGCTAACACAGTAGCTTCTTCAACAGTGATTCAAAAGTGATTTTCATCAAGTATCGGCCGAATCAATTAGAAAATTCTATATTGACTATCGTCCAAAACAAGTTCTTTTCCCAATCACCGGAACTGCAATACTATTCTCGACGCGCGTTTCAACAACCAAGTTTGTGTATCTAAAAATGCCCTCTATTCATATCTAAATTGGTTCACTTTACAATTGTAATGGGACTTGTCACTTATTTCCAGGCTTTCGAAAGCATACAGGAATCTAGTGGCATGTACCGATCTTCAACAATTCCATACAGTTTTCATTGTTGAACGACACTAGATTTTTCTGGTCTTTAAAATCTGATATGTGCTGCGTGTTCTTTGAAACGAGTTTCAATGGCTCGCTTGGTCTGACCGGTATATCTTCGTCACAGTCCTCACAGCTAATTTCATATGTCAAAGTGAGACCTGAAATGGACCCTTGGGTTACATCACTGGTGATTGCAACCAATTTCGAAAGCTTGTTACTCAGGCTGGCATATTTTGTAAAGAAACAGATAAAATATGAATTGTAAAAAAAAGCGTAACTTATATTTGAAATGTTTCAGTTCTGTACTAAGTCTAACTGGCCATGGTAACCATGTCGAAGGTATTTTCAATAAAAAAGCCAATAATCAAATAACCGTTTATTTTACAAAAAGAATTTTTTCAGTCAACTGTAGATATACATACAGAAAAAATCTCTCAAGAAAACTTTTCTGAAATAAATGAATCTAGAGAAAATATTTCAACTTAGAGTACAACTTTCAATAGAATATACAAAAACAAAAATAAAACAAAATATTGAGATAAATCAAAGAAAAATCCTTTTTTTTCATAGAAAAAATAACTTCACGTCTTAGCATATCCTTTTTACTTAAAAACAAAACAATCAACACTGATAACTTTATTACAAAATGTTACTAAAAATATGAAACTCTTTTCCTCAACAAGGATTAGTTTCCCGAAATTATGCAAATAAAAAATCCATTACTACAGACAGCTGAAATTATATTTTCAAATTGATCAGTTCCTTCTCATATCGTGTCTACATATTGAACAGTTGAGATAGGTAAGGTGATGTCATTAAAGCAAGTATTATAGAAAATAAGAACAATATTGATTTCCAATTAGTGATACATGAATGACAACAGACTAAACTACGTNAAGAATTGGCGGTTCGTATTGGATAATTTTTACTAACCGAGTTTTATGATTGGCTGAAGTCATTAAATTGAATTTGAAGTCATGTTACGGTGACGAATAGAAATCGGCAATGCGGGCATGGTTATCGCCGTCGTGCCATCAATGTTCAGTTCAGGAAATGATCGCGATTTGAGTGTTGAAATTCGATATTGGTGCAGTTATAATTACGTTACAGACTTTTTCCTGTGTAGTGATTCCAATAGCGATGGTGAACAATGCGAAAAAGAGATACCAGTGAATAAGATTCGGATGCATTTGAATATTGAAACACAGAATAGGTTTCAATGTATATAAGAATCTACATCTCAAGTTAGGTTTCGAACCAAAATTCCCTTCTCAACTGTATGTAAAATAGTCAAAAACAAACCTTATGAACGTAAGACGCGATGTGATACGGGATTACCAAAACCTTTAGATGCTCATCTAATAAAATCATTGAAAAAAACAATATACGACTGTTACAAAAGCAATGAGATTCCTACAACTGAAATCATAAGGAAGAAATTGAATACTTCCGGCCATAACGTGAGCTGCTGTGACAAAACTCTTCAGAATGGGATAAAGAAACTAGGATTTAGATTTAACATAATAAACAAACTCAATTAGTTATGGAAAGCAGAAGAATAGTGGATTGAGTTACAAATACTTAGAACAAATAACTAAATATAAACAAGAATGGCAAATTTTCTATTTGGACGAAACTTAATATGGCACTCACGACACAGTTACGAAAAGGTGGACTGATGGTTCGAGAATGTGTACGCCTAACATGCCTGCAAACAAAGGATCGCGACTAATAATTGTGCATTGCGGAGGAAGTAAAGGATGGGTTCCGAATTCTTTGAAATTATGTGGAAAAAACTTGAGGACTGCAATGTTGACTCTCATAAGAACATAGAAGCTAATATTTTTGAGGAATGGTTTGAAAACACATTGATCCCAAATTTGTATGCGAATAGTGTAATAGTTCTTGACAACGCTTCCTATCATTCGCGACAGCTTATCAAAGTACCGAATAAAAATTCGAGGAAAGATGAAATACAAAGTTTTTTAATGGATAACAATTTGTATTTTGGAGATAACTATGTCAAAAACCAACTACTTGAAGTTTTATAGACAAAAACATTTGAAAAAGTCTATGCCCTTGAGAGTATTGCTGAAAAGTATGGACACACCATACTGAGACTTCTCCCCTATTTTTGTGTTTTCAATCCCATCGAGTTGATTTGGGGAAATTTGAAACAAAGTATCAGGCGTAAAAATAAATGGTATGGAATTTTCTCTAGACAGGAATTTTTGAACGCTTCAGGGCATAGAGATATGTGAACTTTCAAAATGAGACTTACATTTGGCGATGGGAGCATAGAAGTCTGAAACCCATAAATTAACTTTGTGAAGAAACCTTGAATCACTATTTAGCGAGAGTTTTCGACAAAACAAATGCGAATTGGTAAAATACACTAGGATTTCTATATATCATCCTTCCATGTAGACGCAGCATAAATCACATCACGTAGAATTTGAAATCTGTGAGGCATAGTTAGCCATGTTTATATGAAGGAGGTACCGTATAGTAGTGTTGGTATACCCCATATCGAAAACGTATTATTTTTATTTGCATGTGCTCCAGACGCGTACATTTACTACAGTTTTTTCTTTGGAGCTAACAACTTAATCAAATCCGCTGACATCCGGCTTGGATACCAGTGAAAAAACACCGTAAATATGGTCTACACTTCTATACGGTACTAAAATCGTTCTATGCCACCACCATACAGAAGTGAACACCTTTCATTTTATTTAGGTTTATATTTATTGTATTTCACTTTGAAATTTGGGTTGCAGTTTCAAATGATGACGTTACTCTCTGTTACCTCGACAGAGAGAGTAACCGCAACTTGTCCAAGGAAACAAAAATAACTGTAG
>NW_019293716.1:0-15609 GCF_000500325.1 Leptinotarsa decemlineata
CAAATATATCACATAAAAGGATAATACAAATATATTATAAATATTCATACTTGTTTCATAAGATACCACTGTCAGAGGTTTATATTGACTAAAGATCATTTTCAGATCGATTCAAACTCGAAACTGATTTGCGAAAGGCACATGATAAGGCACATGATTATGTCTCATGATGCTTCAATCAACACAGATGAAAACAAGTTTTTCAAAAATGGCATTCAAGGGTACAGAATTGAGAAACTACATTTCATATCAAGTCAACCATATACGAAACAATATGCACGTCCACATCAATTTTTGAAAGTGAAAGCTGGACACTCATTGACAGCAGAAAAGTTCGAGCTATGATGTTGAAATATTTCAAAGGAGTGAAAGGTGTTACAAAACGAGAGAATATTTTTTATAACAACGCAATAAGGAAGGAATTGAAATGGAACTAAAATGGAACGAGTATTTTCAATACTGAAAGAGAATGGATGATGGCAGACAAACGAAGAAATTTTCGCCAACAAAGAGGAATATCAAATTATCGAGGGAGAGAACCAATAGAACAATAGGATAAAGAGGTAGCGTGAATCATGATGATAATGGAGAAAGGAAACGGAACACGCTAATGATGAAAAATAAGACGAAAATCACTTATCTTGACTCATTCGCGTGTAGATGTTACTTAATTTTTCTCTAATGAAGTCACAAAATAAATCGTAATAATTTTTCATCCACCTCATTGACGAAATATTCTAAATAGGAATAGGCAAATATTTATTTTAGAATTGAATTAATTGAATTCACCAGAAAAATACACCCAAATACAGGTGAGTAGTATACAAGTATATACACATGTATGAACAATTAATTTAAAGAAAATAGTTGACGTTATTTTCAATTTGAATATGTTATTTTGTTCAATATGGTCTGATAGAATGGAATACGAATCTTACATAGATATTCTATGTTCGAATTAGCATGCGCATAGCCCTTTATTTAGCCTAACAAAAGTTGTAAGGATTTTTGCATTCCACTATGAAACAAAGTTCTCAAAAATATATTTATCAAAAGTATATTTGTGATGATTTGGATCTTCTTGGGTATAATTCTCCTATAATTTTGTTTTCACAATCTAACTCAGATATGACAATACAGATAATTCCAGTCGAAGTCGAAATAGAATATGAATTTGAAATTCTCGAATCTCATTATTCTGAAATACAATTTCTGCATGGTTTGTCATTTGAACGGCAAAAACATGTTTTTTTCAAGGTAAGGGGCATCGACGCCATAGGCAGATCCGCACTTACATTTAGTTTAAATACGAAAATAGAATTGTATGAAGGTTATTGTTGATAAAAAGGAGTGGTCATTGGTTGATTATGCTGGCGCGCCCTCCCGAATGTATCGGGGCTTCGGGGGATAGGGCCTGACCAGCGCAAACTACGGTGAAAAAATAAGGACAATAATATAAGGACAATAACACTTTTATGAATTTTATGAATACATATCTGAAGTGAATGATTAAAAAAGGTTTTATATTTGATTCATTGAATTTGAAAATTGATTGTCCTTTGAAAATACTGTATTCATTATGGATTTTTCTTTTTGTTTATTTGAAATAAGTTTGATTTGCTATAAATCTAATATCTACATTTTCTTCAGAAATAGCTTCTACTAATTCTAATTTCACTTTGTTTCTATCTCGGATTACTACGAATAAGATCAAACAGAGGAGTTGAATGAACTGGCCGATACTTGATGAAAATCCATAATAAAACAAATTAATACAGTTCATTTTATGATTTTCACTATAAAGGGTTTTACAAAAACCGCAACACGTGTTTCGCTATACAATAGCTTTCTAAGCATAAACTAAAAGTTACTTCTAAATCACAACCATTTTATACTCTAACCTATTACCTACTCGTATGCCTAATTTCTAATGAATGAATCCACCTAAAAGGTCAGGTATGAATTCATTAACTATATGATTAAATTTTTTGAAGGTACCGTAAATATACCTATTATTAATATAGCAATTTTTACCCGGAAATGAACAGATTCAATAATGTCGAATCATTCAATTCAGTTTGATAGTTCATAAGATATTGAGAGTTTTTGAATTTATTCATTTCCATACTCTCCAACAGGTTAAGTTTCAAACATTTTTTCTGGAAATGGAGGGGCTTGAATTCATGATAAATCTCATGTCCCTCTGTGATTGAATGAGTGGCATATGTGGAATTTATTTTTCTATTCCGGAAAATAAATTTATGTTCCTTCATGCGAGCTTTGAACATTCTTCCAGTTCAAACTATATAAACCATCGGACATGACCTACATGATAATTTACACACAGCGGATTATTTTGAAACTGAAATTTTATCTTTGTTATTCTTAATGTGCATGACTAAGTTGTTATTGCTTTCGAAAGCAATATTTACACCTTTGCTGTGCAGAAAATCTGAAATACTTGTAGTGGGTTGGCCTTAGTAGGTTGAGGTTCTATAACTTTTATCCTCTTCTCTTGGAATTGGGTAAACTTCTTTCAAAGTTTGACTGTTTAACTTTTTGTCAAGCTTTGAAAGAAGTTTACTCAATTCGAAGAGAAGAAGATGCGAATTATATAACCTTAACCTACTTAGGCCAACCCACTACAAATATTTTAGATTTTCTGCACAGCAAAGGTGTAAATTATTATGTGGGTCATGTCCGATGTTTTATATACGTCAAACTGAAAGAACGTTCAAAGCCTTCATAAAGGAACACAAATATAGTTTCCAGAATGGAAAAATAAACTCCACATATGTCACTCATCCAATCACAGAGGGACATGAGTTCAACCATGATACAAGCCCATCCATTTCCAGAAGAAAGGTTTGAAACTTAACCTGTTGCAGAGTATGGAAAAAAATTCAAAAACTCCTAATATCTTATGAACGATCAAACTGAATTCACCATTATTGAATGTGTTCATTTCCAGGTAAAAATAGTNTTGGCCAACTCTTACAGCAACGAAAAGAATGTCAAACAACTTGAAACGCACATGCTGAGGATTGCTCATGAATTGAATATTGATATCGATAATAAGCATAAAGTAAGTCAGCAAATGAAGTTGATTCTCCAAATCGACTGATGCGAATTACAGTTTCTCAAAAAATTTATATTTGCTTCAAATATATTGAATATATATAAACGATGATGAATTCTGCAGTGAACAAAATCATAATCCTATGAATCGTACATCTATTTTTCACGTATTTATATAGATTGTAAAGCATAAATATGATGTATTTCATATTGAATTTCAAAAATCAAATGAATTCCATTGAAAATGGATTGTCAATATAAGAGTTTTCTATATTCAATATTTTGAACAGAATATTATTGGGAACCGAAAAAAGTATCACATTCCTCGTAACGTAACCGAGAACACGTTACGTTACGGCTAATGGAAATGGATTAGTATTGCATTTTATCCGTACTTTGACACGCGTACCCATAAGGCGCATATTCACTTGTAATGACCATAACCTGAACATGAAACCGTTACGTTGCGATTAGTGGAGACTTACAATTTCATCTACAGCTGCCGCACTGTGTCATGGCGGTGACAAGTCGTTCCCTCAATACAATAAGTATGTTTGTACGATTTCTCCCACCGGTCATGACTCAGTCCGATAACTGTATCTACGTACGTTTAACTGTACAAGCCTCTGATAGTTTTTAGCCATCGTATCGTGTACGTCTGCCTGGATCATGCGGTATTATTTGGTACCTATTTCCATTCGAATGTTGATATGGTCAAATTCTGAAGGCCCCGGAAATCGGATCGTCATCTCGTAACGAAACGAAGGGGTATGTTGAAGGCTTTTTGCTCATATTGATGAGCGCCGCAACAAATGGTCCGTAACGTAACTGCTATACGTTACGGCTAATGGAGACATAGTACTGTTGTATTTTTATCCATACCACTCCCACATTTTCAACTGTAAGACCCAAACTATCATTTTTTGGCCTTAATTTTCAACTCGATGCCTAGTATTGAAACCTACAGTGAAAAACGGAAGAAGAATCTCGTTGACGGTCGATGACGGAGCTTGCCTTTGCAACTGCTAACCTTGGTCAGCCTCGTTTATTTTTGATAATCGACGTTTGAGTTCTCTGTCAGTAATATAGCTAGGAGAGTTCCAGAGCAGATTCATATGTATTTTTTTATGGCGCTTCATTCTGACGATTCAACAACCTTCGACCTTAAAAGCCCACTTCAAGGTCACACGTGTCTCGTCGATAGTAAGTTGACGTTTTCATAGAGATGCCATCGCACTTATTTGCTAACGTTTTTTCTTTAAACACAGTTGAATCAGATTGTGCATTTGTAGTTCAGCGTAGCACTACTGAAGAAATATTTGGAGGGTTGAAACAGCGTGTAGAGTTTTGACTGTATTTGTGTAGCGTGTAGAGTTTTGAGTGTGTTTGTGTTTGAACTCCAACTTTCAATTTCACATATTATTAAACCATTTGATGATTTGTTTTCGATTGAGGTCACAATAATTTGTTTGCTTAACAAATTAGCGTTCGCACATCCTTCAATTTCAATTCTCATTACTTACTCATTTTTGCTCAATTTTTTTCATTTCAGCCAAATCATTAGAATATTTCGGTATAGTAACTTCAGGCTCTTTTAATGATTTCAAATTACATTCATTTCCATTTCATTGTCTTATCACGGCTTTAAAAAAATCTGTTTAAAATCTGTTTTCCGTTAATCAGCTATCGCCCCCATACGAACGACAACTCTCAGAAGTTGAGAATCTCGTGCGAGTTAAGGACTAACAAGGTCTTACCTTTTAACGTGTGATTCCTAACACTATTCCAAAAATTATTAACAACTATTTTCAAACAATGGAAGATAGAAGTTCTTGATGATAGAACTAACTCTAAGTATAATGATCAAGAATCAAAATAATGGGTTTCAATATGGAAAATAGTATTTTACAAAATAAAAATTAAAACGTATTAATGAACGCACGAACATGTTCGTCACCAACCTTCAACTTTCAAAAAGTGTCAATTATTCTATGTTTAATTTCACAAAAATCTTTCTTTCGACATTTTCATTAAAGTAGCTAATAGAAAGAAGGAATTAGTTTGCCGAATTAGAAAACAAAGATGAAAAACTGCGTGTATAGAAATATGTTTATATCAACCAGCTGTAACGACATTCAAGTCGAAATTTGTCCGAACTAAAAACTAACGAAGCAGTACGTGATATTTCTGGCATGAAAAGCAATTTGCAGTGTTTCAATTGAGACGGTGAGTTTGGGGAAATTGTACCAAAAAATAGTTACCAGCCATGACGTGAACGAATTGATTACTATGAGATACACTTCGATGGATAAGATTATTCACGAATATTTCCATCACTATCTCAAGATTCACTTCTTGTTACAATGATAATATTTTCAAATCCAGTATTTCCATATAATAATTCACTTTCAAATATCACCTAATGAATAGAACAACAAAAAAACGCATATAAAATGATACTATTTATTGATATCAGTCGATCAGAAAGATTTGCAGCAAACTGAATCTGTTTCAATTCATTTTTGGAGTTTGCGAACCGAGAGAATGAGCTCCGGCACAGAGTATTGGTATTCTGTGGAAATTCAATTTATTGTTGTCCGCATTTTTCAGTAGAGAATTGCACTGTAGTCATATTAGGTTTGGAGACATCTGAAACTTATATGTCAACTAACATGATGATCTGAACTGGCAAGGTACACACGAAACAAATTCCTGGAAATAAATTAACGGGGACAGTGATGCCCAAAAACGGTGTCAGTTAAAATTTTTCTAACATATTTGTCATTGAAAAACAGAATTAGTTATAGAACATTCACCGAAATGATATTATTCGAGATAAAGAAAAATGTTAACAAAAGGGAGAACTTTTTTCGTTCGGATATTACAAAAGTACTCAAATGACTGTAAACTAACCTGATCAGTATTTTCATTAGATATTAGATATGACAAAACTATGGCAAAATATATATTTCTATGAGGAAAAACACCGTTTTTGTTTGGCCAACTCTAACAGCAACGAAAAGAATGTCAAACAACTTGAAACGCACATGCTGAGGATTGCTCATGAATTGAATATTGATATCGATAATAAGCATAAAGTAAGTCAGCAAATGAAGTTGATTCTCCAAATCGACTGAAGCGAATTACAGTTCCTCAAAAAATTTATATTTGCTTCAAATATATTGAATATATATTCAAAACTCACTATACTCAAAGCTCAAAATGGAAAAAACTATCATAAACATGTTGTTCCTGATATACGAACCTGTTATTTCCAGAGTAACGCTTTAAAATTGCTTTCTCGCAAGGGCAAAACGTAATGGAAATCGCACATACGTTCCTGCTTATACCGAAAAACGTCGGGAAACATTGAAAAAACCTATTACGTATAATAAGGTGATTCATTATTGAGAGAATGGCTGCCACACCCTTCCCGAATCTAATAATGTTATGAATAAAAGAGTACTTTATAACGGAGTTCTGTTGATGTATGTCGCAGTTTATGGTGACTTTTACTGTCCTTATAATTTCTCGCTGATGCTAATAGAAAGAGCAACAAGGCCCATGTGCGGCAAGCACCTTAAATCAACACTTAATTGCTAATAGTCCATTAAGCGACGCTGGAAAAGGAACTTTGTTGAAACACGAATCACATGCCTGGTTGCTCATAGTGCAGGAAATGTTGACAGAGTTAGCAGATGTTTCGAAACTGGGGCTCGTTAATATTATTTGTAGTAAGGTCCTATTATGATTATTAGCTATAAATAATATGAAATAAAGTCCCCCGCCACGACTGTCTGTCTGAATGAAATGGTCAAGAACTTCCGAACAGATTTTCATACGTGAATAGACGGTCTCATCAGTATCGGGTAAACAGAACCGAAATCACTCATTATTCAACACCAGACAGCGCCGTGAGGGAAGATGTCATCAGCTTTACCTAATGAATCTTGTCCTCTCAGAAAAGTTGAGTCCAGCAACACATTTGTGGTTCAGCTGAGTATCTATGACGGGTCGAAACAATGTTGTCTTGTTATGAATTGAAAGTGCCGTGTGTTTGAGTTCTGATTTTCAACTAGTTGCTTTGCAGTGAAGATAAAGGACGATTGTCATCGGCGGTCGATTTCGAAGATTGGCTTCGCAAATTACCGTCTTTCAGAGCTTCGTAAGGGGTTAAGTAAGGTTAGGTCCAAAGTGACTGAGTCTATTCGAACCCTACCGCAATCCGCAAGGGTTTATTGTGGCTCACACTTATTCACATTCGACCCAATAAACCCGGCTTGTTAACAAAGCCGATTAATTTGTATGATGAGTGGTCTTTCAGGCAGATGGTAAGAGTACGGCTCTGCCGAACTCTAAAAAATTGATTCGGTCCCCAGCGGGGCAGGCACAAAGCATATGCTCTGCTGTTTCATCGTTTTTCGAAAAGAGGCGACACGCACTGTCTTCCGACAGTTCGAGTCTCTGCATATGATAATTCAAATGACAGTGACCTGTAAGAAGGCCTGTTAGACATCGTAGTAAAGAGCAACAAGGCCCATGTGCGGCAAGCACCTTAAATCAACACTTAATTGCTAATAGTCCATTAAGCGACGCTGGAAAAGGAACTTTGTTGAAACACGAATCACATGCCTGGTTGCTCATAGTGCAGGAAATGTTGATAGAGTAAGCAGATGTTTCGAAACTGGGGCTCGTTAATATTATTTGTAGTAAGGTCCTATTATGATTATTAGCTATAAATAATATGAAATAAAGTCCCCTGCCACGACTATCTGTCTGAATGAAATGGTCAAGAACTTCCGAACAGATTTTCATACGTGAATAGACGGTCTCATCAGTATCGGGTTAACAGAACCGAAATCACTCATTATTCAACACCAGACAGCGCCGTGAGGGAAGATGTCATCAGCTTTACCTAATGAATCTTGTCCTCTCAGAAAAGTTGAGTCCAGCAACACATTTGTGGTTCAGCTAAGTATCTATGACGGGTCGAAATAGTGTTGTCTTGTTATGAATTGAAAGTGCCGATGACGATTGTCATGGGCGGTTGATTTCGAAGATTGGCTTCGCAAATTACCGTCTTTCAGAGCTTCGTAAGGGGTCAAGTAAGGTTAGGTCCAAAGTGACTGAGTCTATTCGAACCCTACCGCAATCCGCAAGGGTTTATTGTGGCTCACACTTATTCACACTCGAACCAATAAACCCGGCTTGTTAACAAAGCTGATTAATTTGTATGATGAGTGGTCTTTCAGGCAGATGGTAAGAGTACGGCTCTGCCGAACTCTAAAAAATTGATTGGGTCCCCAGCGGGGCAGGCACAAAGCATGTGCTCTGCTGTTTCATCATTTTTTCGAGCAGAGGCGACACGCACTGTCTTCCGACAGTTCGAGTCTCTGCATATGATAATTCAAATGACAGTGACCTGTAAGAAGGCCTGTTAGACATCGTAGTTCATCCATACTTTATTCCAACAACTATTTGGTATCAAGCCTCGAAGGGTCCATAAACGCTTTGGAGTGAGCCAATCCTGGAAGATTCCGACAGAAGTCCATAAATCTTCTTGCCATCCTGGCACCGATGGAGGTGCTTGCAGCCCCCTCCTTCGCAAGGGAGTCAGCAGCCTAATTGCCTTCCAGGCCGGTATTGCCAAAAATCCAGACCAGAGACAATCTGTTGAGTCAGCAGAGTCAGCAGGAATTTTACTTTTTCTGTTTTCCAACGTTTTCTGCTGACACCGCTGCATACGAACATGTACATGAAACCTGTTAGATCAAATTGACGGTCATTGACAATTAATCTTTGTATTTTTGTGAGGTATTTGTATTTGTTATAGATTTAAAGAAAACTGTTATTGAAAAGTGAAAACTTTGCTTGAACAAGAGAGTCCTAACTAACGGGACTAACAGTCCTGGCTTGACAAATCAAAACCCAGCAAATCGCAATAAGTATTGTTAAAACTGTAAGTCGATATCGAATTGTCTCTATTCATCTCGATATTTATTTCATCGACTAAAACAAATCAATAATCATGCAGATTGATTATTCTGATAATCGTTCACTAGTTTTCGATCATCATCCGAAGTTCGAACTTCAGATTCGATGAGTTTAGATCAAAATGATTCAAAACGTACAAGAAGTGAAAGAACCATGCAAATCAAAAATTATCCCAATAGCAGCCGAATTTGAAAGTGATGAATTATCTTCAAATATTTTTTTGAATACTTGTGACTGTGCATACTGTAAACTCATCATTGACCAACATCATCTGTTGTGAATTACACCAAAAATAAACTCAGAAGTAGAACCCCTCAACTGTTGAGTTGTAGAAATCCAGGAACTTATCTCAAAATCAAAACAATATTGCATTTATATTTTGAAGACTCTTGAGATCACCCATAATCAATTCAAGATCTCCAGTACGTCTAACACGTTCGAAATCAACTACAGACCAGAAACCAAGGTAATGGCATGATTTACTATTTTGACAGATTAACGGAAAAACAGATTTCAAACAGATATTTTTTTATCATTACACCAATCGCAGATAATTCAAGTTATTCTTGTCTTCAATTCTAGAGATTGTAGTAGCGAAATGTAATTTTCCTATTTTGAAAATGAAAACATGAGAGATCCAGACAAATTCGAGCGGATAGACAAAACTTTCGACCAACAACTCGTAGGACATGCAATACTTGTGGTCATATAGGTCCCATTTCCACAGCATGAAATGTCAAATAGGCAAACTCTCTAGTTTTCAGCCAAATGTATAGAATAATAGACCTCAGGCGAACCAAAATCAAGATATACCACAATTTTCAAATAACAGAATTCAATTTCAATTACCCATAATTCAATGGAACTTGATGAAATACGGATTCCAAAATTAACATTTAGGTGATAATCAAGACTATCCTTCAGTTCGTACTCATATCAATCTATCAAACGGCTGAAACCCATGTGAATATACTTACAATTACTGGCATAATCAATTTGACTACTGAATTCAAGCCAAAATAGTTTCTCATTTGACACAAAGTATCGAATTAGAAAGTTAGCATACACTCTTAGAATCTTCCTATGAAAAAAAAAACCAAATATACGGCAAGTTTTCATGCAATTGAATTCATATGTTATGATTCTGAATATGATGAGGTTCTACCGAATCTAAGAGTGACCAAACTTCCATCAGATACTCGTGGAAGTACAAAACATTCCTTGTCGTTCCGTCCTGTATAGCTTGTTACCGTACACTCATTAACAAACTTGCAGAGGACGTTCTCTCCAAACTTTTATTTCGACTCTCCCAACTGAAATAAAAACTTATAGGGAAATTTTTAGTAGTTAAGTTCGTGACAAGTACCCTTGTTTCCAACTCCCAGATGATATTTACGTTTTCTTCATGGAAATAAAGTATATTATACAAATTTAATTCACTTCTTCAGAAATGAAACGGAATTGCATTGCTCGACTTCTTTTACAAGTCGTGCTGGAAACGATTGGAATATCGAAAACTTGTGGCCTTTCTATATGCGCCCCAGGTTCTATCTGTGAGAATGAGGAGCCGGTAACTGTCTGCTTCATGCAAGACCGTCCATGTGCCCAAGTGCCAGCCATAACCCTATTTACCGAGTTACGTTCATTTGATTGTTATTATAGGAGGAACGAGACTAGAATATGCAAGGTGATTTTCGAATTTTGGCGAAAGGAAATGCAGAAAACTGTTCACGAAAAATAGTAGTAAGATGATGGATATATTAAATTAGTTAAATAGATTTTACCTCTAAAGCGACAAATGGTTAAAAGTTGAATGTCAAAAGTAACTAAGTAAAAATGTTAAGATTGGTAGTGATTATAGATTCATGAATCATTCCAGAAACACTTTTAAGTGAGATGTTCACTACACAGTTTCACACAAACGCTACACGTTTCGCTATACAATATCTTCTTCAGGCGTATAGGGTGACAAGAAAATTGTTATCACTACGTCAATCTACCCAAGATTCCATAAGACTTATGCAATTTTTATGCACGCACATCATCTGGTTTCAATTCTACAAGGGGTTGAAAAAGTTAGTCTGATCGATTCAACAATTTTATTCTCGAAGTCTGTATGGGTAACAAGAAAACGTTTTCACTGTGTTGATCTATTCAAGATTCTATAAGAGTTGTGTGATTTTCATGAATACAAGGAATCTCAAAAAATGAGTCTGATTGTTTCAACAATTTCTTTTTCGAAATCTGTTTAGATGACAAGAAAACTGTTATCACCAAGTTAATCTTCTCAAGAAACTATGGAAGTTGTGTGATTTTGATGGACGCACATCATCGGATATCATTTCTGTATGGGGTATTGGAAAGTAAGTTTAATATTTTCAATTTTAGTTTTTCCTAAATCTGTATTGTTAATGGGAAAAGGATTATCAACGCCTCAATCTACTCAAGATTCTATAAAAATGTTAAACACCAAATAGTCTTAATAATTTCACGTTCAACCTATAGTGAATAGGTATTTCCAGCCACAGATATTAGTACGGGTGCTAATAATGTTGTATCCCAACCACAGATTTTTATTTTCCTCTACGTCGGCATGTGTGGCCAGAAATCTGTGGATAACTTCACGCCAATGAAAACTGTTCACGAAAAATACTGGTAAGATGATGGATATATCATATTAGTTAAATAGATTTTACCTCTAAAGCGACAAATGGTTAAAAGTTGAAGTAACTAAGTAAAAATGTCAAGATTGGAAGTGATTAAAAATTCATGAATTATTCAAGAAACACTTTTAAGTGAGATGTTCACTACACAGTTTCACACAAACGCTACACGTTTCGCTATACAATATCTTCTTCAGGCGTATCTGGAAATGAATAATTGTTGATAAGCTGATTATTGCAACAATTTTTTTCTCGAAATCTATATGGGTGACAAAAAAACGGTTTCTATAAAAGTTGTGTGATTTTCATGGACGCACATCATATGGTTCCAATTCCACAAGGTGCTTTAAAAAGAGAGTCTGATTGTTGCAACAATTTTTTTCTCGAAATATGTATGGGTGACAAGAAAACGGTTTACACTATATCCATCTACCTAAGATTCTATAACAGTTGTGTAATTTTCATGGACGCACATCTTCTAGTTCCAATTCTACAAGGTGTTTTAAAAAGTGAGTCTGATTGTTTCAATATTTTTTCCTGTAAATCTGTATGGGTGACAGGAAAACGGTTTTCACTATATCGATCTACCCAAGATTCTAATCATCTAAGCTTTGCAACCTGATATGTCTCTATGACGCTCGAGTAAATCCCCATTTTGCATCGTGGGCTCCCCTACTATCAAAACCTGTTTTCCCGTTAACCAGCTGTCGCCTTCCTACGAACGACCATTCTAAAAAGTCGAAACTAACGAGGTCGTACCTTTTAACGTGTGATTTCCAATACGGGTTGGACGATAGGAAGTGGAAATCAATCGCCTGACCGTGCGGTTCGAACCACCGGTTGACTCAGCGGTGGATTGATTGATATTGCACCCACGTCAACCCACCACGCTACCGTCCCAAATTAGTGTTCAGTTGAGCACTGCAGTATATTTAGTAGTTGTGAAATACGTTCAGATCAAAATCAGGAAACCTATGAAATAGAGAGAAGAAAATCAAATATCTTAATCAAAGAAGAAAATCAAATATCTTAATTGAAACTGGTAACAGGATTATATAGAACAGACAGCAATATATGAAAATCAATTATATTGAAATTATATAATAGAAATTATATAGACAATTTGATGAAATTTGCTGATATTTGATAAAAATTTATAACATTCAAGTAACACTTCATTATGAGATTTTCACTGCATATTTCACAAAACCGCAACACATTCTATTGTATAGTAAAAAATGTGAAAATCTGACATTGAGGGTAGCTGTATCGAAACGGTATTTGAAGGACGATGAGGCTGGATCTGATATACGGACGGCTGCTGTATGTAATTTCTGGATCAAGTGGGACATAGTATAAGTCCTGTGCCTCATCCGTAGAAAAGTAGTAATTTGATCATGGAATGTGATTACTGATTCATTGTCGTGCCAGATATTGGACAACCCTGTCGGTTACTCGATAAATATAATAAAGTAAAGATGTGGAATATGGGTTTGCTGAAGTTGAATAGATCTTTGGATTTGAGAATTGAAATAGGTAGTCATTCTGGTGATGGACAAATCAGCTTCGAAAACAATCAAAACCATTGCCACCGATAAAAGTGAATTCATTGAAATTAAAAAACGTCTCAACTGCCTCAACAAACAATATGATTTCATAAACTACACCTCACGAAATATATATCACAACATGTTTCGTTAACACAGTAGCTTAATCAAGTGATAAAGCTACTGAGAAACATATATATTTTTCAAAATAAAGTTTGTGATGATCAAATCGTGAGGTATAGTTTATGAAATTACTATGGATCTTCATCAAGTAACGGCCGAATCAATCAGAAAAAAAAACAATATGATGACACTAGGTGGAAGTGTCAAAATTCATAATAGTTATGGCTTTCCAGATCACGTTCAGTTGAAAAAAACTGAAAAGATTTGGGATTAGAAGTCAGTCTCCTATACAAATCATATACAGATTTGAAATATGAAGTTATTTTATACCTCATGAAATTCATGTAGCTGAGCTTTTATAATTTTTTTGGGTGTTATTATGAGTCAGCATCATCAACATTCTGCGAACACATTGCTGACAATTTTTACGAACACTCTGACGGAGATTTTCACTCTCAATAAAAATGATTTTTTTTTATTTTCAGTTCAATCAATATTGTATTATCCTACCATTCTCTATGTCACTTTGTATTGTGGTATGATATCAAAATATCAACACATTACATGAACATGTTTTTACCTTATTTCAATTTTTTAGGCTTGCTGTTTTTCCCCAACAAATTATTTCAAAACTAAATTTGAATTTGAATACCAAACATTTTCTTGCAACTCTATTTACTATTCATGTAAAACCAAAACAAGCAATTTTTTGAAACACCAAAAGTGCAATAATCTTTCTGACATGCGTTTCTCCAACAAAGTTTGCATCAGGAGGTGAAGTAAACTGATTTGTAAATCTTAAACTGATCTCTATTCGTATCTAACAGGGTATACTTTCACTTTTCGACATACATTATTGATTTCCTGTAGAAATTATATAATTTTTCATAACATACAACCCTCTTACATTGTAAATAAATGCCACAATACTAATTCCAGTTTTCATCTCATATATGACCACCAAAGGAGGTTAGGAAGGATGTGAGCTGCTACTGAAATATTCCAGTGAATCAAATGCACTTCACTTCTTCAATACAGAGAAAAAAACCTAAAGTCGAAATCGTATTCGTATATAATAATAATTGTAGTATTTCTCAAAATAGTTATGCTAACAAGAATATTTCTCGTACTCATCTGGTTTCACCCCTCTTCAAGAAGAACTATAAAAAAACTTTTGTCAATTCTGAACCGATATCATGCATAGTACATTTAGGAAGTGCTCTTGTACTTAACATCACGTTTATGATTACTCGATTTTCAATGAGTGGCTGCCATTTCTTGGTAACAACATAGTTCATTATTGTCTCGGAAGAGCTTCGGTAAAACAGGATTTCAAAATGTCTAGTAATGTCATGTGCCGGATTCATTATACATTACGAGGGATTTACGTTTTCTAAGTCAAACAGAATATCTTGAATTAATCATAATGAACATCAAAGTCTTGTCGTATCTTCCCATCATAGCAAACCCTTTAAATAGTTCAGACAATGACAAATCCACCCCAATAGTGTTATCGCGTGTTCTTTCACGTCTTTCGAAATGATAACAGTGGCTCATCGATAAGCCACCGTCTCCGCCTTATAACACGCCCTAGTTTGAGTTTGCTTCGCATTGAAAAGTTTCTTTCTGATTGGAATATTTTATAAACTGTCACTCGAAATGAAAATATCTACGGAAAAATATGATGAGTCTATGTTTATGTTCATATTAAATGAAATGTTGTTGAAACTAGTAACCGCAGAAAAAAAAATAGAAAAATGAAAAATTGTTATTATACTAAAGCGAATACTTTTTTCACATACCAGTTATGTGACAAAATTGTTTGATATTCACATAAAAATGAGTTGGTATCATCAGGATGTGACCTGCCAAAAACTTTTATTCTGAAAATGCGAATTGTTCACAGAACGTTCTCTTCTGAATAGAGATGACCGATCAATTCAAATCTGTTCAGCTGAAGATTATCCCAAAATCACTACATAGCATTAAACAAAGTCGCTTCTCGCTATCTGTTCCTATGTATGCTTAGATCTTTAAAACTACATAACGGATTTTGATGTGGGTTTTTTTATTACATAAAGTAATTCGAAAGGAAAGTTTATATGTATATAACATGCATTCGTAAATGAACACAATTTTTTGCGCTTTCATCGCAAACGCCGGCTGAACCCTATGGTATATATAAAGGTAGCTGTATCGAAACG
>NW_019293716.1:15846-37055 GCF_000500325.1 Leptinotarsa decemlineata
GCGTTCCATGTTAAAGCACAATATTTCCAGTTTAATTGCTGAGCAAGAACTGCATAGAATGTACAAACTCGACACTTTCAGATTATTCATTTTAGCCGAAAACCTACAGTTTGTAAAAAACTTGATAAAAGATTAGTTACCGTTTTTGCAGGCTTTGTTCAACCCATAGAAATCTACAGAGTGGTCGAGTGTACCAATTTAATCGAAATTAAACGACCTCATGCATATATTTTCATGATATTTAGTATGTTATAAAAATATCCCTAGACTTTTCCGATGTGTGTATTTCCCTGTATGATATAACCTATTCAGATCCTAGATAATTTTCAACAGAAATGAAGTCCCACAACACCTTCGAGTATAGTTTTGATAATTGTGTTTTTGTTACCAATTCTTCATATGGGTGGGCTTTAAATGGTTATATTCAGTGGATCAGTCCAGTGTCTGACAAAAAAAATCGCTTGTTTCAGTTTTCTTCAGATATAATTCAGAGTTCATATTCATACCTCTCGCGCATATTTTGATATATTTCAGACTTTGCTAGCACCCCACAGTTAAGACAGTTTGGTTGTTCTTTGTCCTTCAGAAAATATAAAGATGTAGAATTTCTATGACCTGTTATCAATTGAACTATAATTCCTTTTATTTTTCCAGTGAAACCTTGCAACATTTTCCATGATGCGGCGGTAAAGCTACATGGATGCAACTGTGATGAGACGTTTTTTTCTATCATATAACTTCTTATCAGCTGGAAAACTTCAATGTAATCGACTCAATATTTTGTTCATTAGGTGAACTAAACTAATAAATCATTTAATTCGGAATCTGACAGTTAAAAATACAATATCTTCTTCAGGCGTATCTGGAAATGAATAATTGTTGATAAGCTTCAACAGTAATGTCTTCCTAGTTTTTCGTTTTCACTTTTTCTCCTATAACAACTAACCTGATTTTTCCTTAGCCACAATTTGCATCACAATCCTTTTTGAAATGAAAGGGTATATTTCTAGGAGAGATAAATTTTTTAAAAATAAAGTTTTTGATGTTTCACTTCTCCATCTTGATGGGAATGGATAAGAATGTTTCTCAGAGCAGATAGATGTACAGTCTAGATATGGATCTCCCCGACAAATGTAAGTCTTCACGTATAATAGAAAAGATTTGCGAACAATTTTTTGTACATTTCCATCAGAATTTCCAAATGTGCGAAATGTGGATTTTCAAAATGCTTCAGTAGTCAGCATTGTTTTGTGTTTCCATCACTGAATTTTTGACACTGATACAATTTTTTTGCTTCTAATTTAGCGATTTGCATTTCATGTTCCGAATTAATCATACCTTTTTCACGAATTTATATCGGTTTTCAATTATTGCTTTTTTTTAATTTTCTCAGGCCAACAATTACTCATAACTCTGTAGAGAGCTTCAGGAGTATGAATTTTCTGTTGAATGCTTTTAGACCAATGATCAAACAGGATTAGGCATAGACACAGTGCTCTTTTTTTACCATCGAAAATGTTTGTCTAAATGAAATCTGCAGAAAAGATTCCATGAACTAATGTTCCGGTCCGTTTTGTCTGCTCATTTCCATGCTTCTTTCCTGTAATAGTCGAAATCAGGAAATTTTTAGGTCCCTTCAGTTCGAAATTTTTCGCAGGCAAACTTTTATTTGACTTCTGTCAAAAGTCAAACTGACATAACAATAAGTCCTCAAACTTTATACTGAAGTCAATAAATATGAAAATAAGTATATAAGACTATCGAATCGTGGAACGCTCATTTCATCAATGATACGAGTTACTTTTTTATACGACTAATTGTGGCGAATGAGTGAAATGGGTTGATTAACTCCTAATGAATTCATCCTTTGGATCATGCTTCACATCAGCTGTTATAGGTATGCAGGAGCAACTTATCTTAGCAAACATCTTTTCATTCATGAAATATATTTTTGTACCATTATATAATCATTTCACGTTGAGGTTTTCCAAAATTCATAGATTGAACCTCAGAACGGAACACTTTCGTACGATTGTTTTGAAAAATGGACATCACATATATCTCATTTATGAGTGTCACTATTTCACAGGCGCTAAACTTCAGGAATATACACCACATTATTGAATCAAGCGCAAGAGACCAGCGTATAGAGCGAAACGAATGTTCCAAATTTATCATGAGAATATAGAAAATTTCATAGTGAACTCACTGATTTATTGTCTCGGCTCGAGCGCCACATATAGCCTGATATTATGGTAAGACCGGAAACTGAATCCATTATAATGATTTAGTAAATCCATATTGGAATCTTCAAAAGGGTAGGTAACAGTACTCAGCAACTCTTTCTCGACTAATACCGTAACGTATTCAGCTTTGTAGCTACATGGATGCAACTGTGATGAGACGTTTTTTTCTATCGTATAACTTCTCATCAGCTGTAAAACTTCAATGTAATCGACTCAATATTTTGTTTATTAGGTGAAGTAAACTAATAAATCATCTAATTTGGAATCTGACAGTTAAAACACATTTAATTAATTGGAAATAGCGTACGGGAATACCTTCACACGCTCGGACCTCAGAAGGTCGCTGGTGTATAATGAACAACGTAGAAGAAAGCAAGATCTCCCTGCCATCAGACAAAAAGTGTTTCGCTCTGTCCTGAAAGGTCTTGCCCTTCAGAAAGGACTCGAGTTAGGCCAAACTCGAGAATTTTGTGAAGAAAGCATTCGTGCCAGACACGATCAAATACTTTCTAAATGTCCAACGAGACTAGGTGAACCTTCTTATTATTGTTGAGCTCCTTGACGGTGTTTCCATACAACTTTCTGTAACTCGGTGGAGTGGTCCCACCGGAATAGATTCGCATGTCAGGAAGAACATTTCGGTCCTTGACTTCATTGAGCGTCTGCAGGACGACTCTTTCAGCCAGCTCATCCGCTGCGAAGAGCAGACTGATTGTGTGGTAATTCTATGGAAACAACGAGTCCTGATCCTGTTACGAGATCATTACGACGACCGAATGCTTCTACCTTCTGGAGAAGTACCTGAAGGCCAGGGAGCTAATAATAATGCTCACTAGCATACCAACGCAGTTTTTCAAAAGCCTCTTCAACAACTTTTTGGTTATTAATTCTCCTTACGAGGACTTTTTGGCTTTTGCGGCTTGGATGTCTTCTTTCAGTTTTTCCACAAAAGCTTAGTTCGTCATCATCAACTCCTGACGTTTCATCGCGTCGGCAAGCCAATGCTTCAACTGCGAGAGTAGCAAACTTTGCGCTTTCTGTGGATGGGTGAGGGATCAGTCTTCTTTGCCTTGAGCCTGCGAGTGATCCGTCAGAGATGATCCTCCTCAGGTTCAAGTGATTCCAAAAGCCTCCTCCACCATCCATTTCGGAAGTCATTAATGGCCTGTTATACTTCGTTGGCCATCCTGTTCACCGCAATCCTGTTCTCCGGGAAAAGAGGCAGTTGGTGAAGCCTTCTCAGATTGTTTCTTCCGTATATGAGAGATTCAATCCTTCGTGAGAAACTTGTGATAGCTTTTCAGCGGGGGGCCCCCCTGGAGGTGTCTACTCGGAACGCATTATTCACCAATAGTTTGAAGTGCGCAACCACCTCGTCGAGACCGAGGGGAGAGCGGAATGCCTCAGGAGGGTTGTGCATCTCCTCGGCGTGAGCTGCGAAAGCAGCCAAGTCCGTCGAAGATCTCCATGCAATGACCACCAGATGGAGGATCATCATCCAGGATCAGGATGCCTGGATTATGATCAGAATCCGTTATGACAGAACCTAGAGTTTGCTGGTCAAGAAGACCCATGAACCGAAACATCAGGTCTAGTCTGCCCTTTATAGTACGTGGGCTCATCCGGTCACAGCACTAGATATTCCTAACTGACAGCCTGAGCATGGAGTGTTTGGCCATTGCGATTATTGGATGTGATCCATAGTCGGTGCTTGGCGTTGAAGCCGCCAGCAGCAATTGTCCGAATTTTGATTTCCATCAGCAGTTCATCCAGATATTTAGGGAGTAAATAGTTCTGTGGAGGGTTGTTAATCGAGATTATTCTGTGACAACCCCTTCTCAGCCGCATTTCGACACCCACGGCTTCAGTTCCTTATGTGTTGACTGCAAGCATACAGGTTATCTCTCAAAGTCTCAGTAACGAGTGATTGATGATAGTAAGTTGGTCCCATGCTTGATTTTCGACTCGACTGAAGGTACAACATATGTTTTTGCCAAGCATATTCTCATGATGACTGTATCATCTACTCATTACGAAATATATTATCTAGTGATTGTTTCTTTAGAGAAGATGAATTTATATGTAAGATAATGGTTGTAATTTTTTGAACAGGTTCATATTTATATTCTAAACAAAGAAACGTTTGACAAAATCGTAAAGACTATTGCAGCCGACGTTGTCAGTGTAACTGTTTACCGGGTCTGAATGCCGTGTATTTTTGATGTTTCGCCGGCACGAGTTGCTAGCTTTCTTAGAGGTTCATACATCCTGAGTTGATATCTCCGATGACTGTAATATCTCCGATGACAGGAGGAAGCTAGCCACTCGCGCCCGAGAAACGTCAAGAAAAAATTCCAAAAATCCACGGCACACAAACACGAAAAAAATTACACCGAAAAGAAATATTTTTCACCAACTACCCGATGTTCATCTAAATCACGAAACTGAAGTGCATACTGAGGAATGATTTCGAATTCTCCCACACGACGTATAATTAGGGAAAATAACTGACAATTTATATTGAGTAGAGTTGGGAGGTTTCATGGGGAATAACATTTCCATTTATGCCGAAGTGAAATACATTATCGCTTTCAACTCGGGCAAATGCCTTCGGAATTCCTGAAAACATTAAAATAATATTAAGCAATCATTAGCATGAACTTCTCATTTTTCAGCGGAAATGTTTACTAACGAAGCTATTGTTACGATTTTCTTTTTGTATACCTTTGCTGAAACCCATTTGAATTACATTTGGTGTGCGACAAATATTCTGATATTCCAAAGTATACTCGTATATTTATGTACATACCCAACAGCAAATAATTAGAGTGATGATGTTTGCTTTACCTGAAACAAAAAAAAATGAACATGATTGTTACGCTATATCAATAACGATATCAGGATTGTTTGAAAGATACATAGATAAATTTCTATGCAATATTTGTACTTAGAAAGTGTTTACACTAGTCAATAATTCAGGTATTTTCATGAATGTGGCCTATTTGTATATGTGATATATTCCTAGCTGAACGTGTAGTTGGCAATGAAAACGTGATCATATCTATCTGTCTGTTATAATAGGGGAGCCCAAGCGGGGATTTTGGGGATTTACTAAAGCGTGGCAGATTAATATACAGGGAGATACCTTGTACCCTGTTAAGTACCTCCACCAAATATGAGCCCCATATATAAGGCCGCCCGTGAAGGNTAATCAAAGAAGAAAATCAAATATCTTAATTGAAACTGGTAACAGGATTATATAGAACAGACAGCAATATATGAAAATCAATTATATTGAAATTATATAATAGAAATTATATAGACAATTTGATGAAATTTGCTGATATTTGATAAAAATTTATAACATTCAAGTAACACTTCATTATGAGATTTTCATTGCATATTTCACAAAACCGCAACACATTCTATTGTATAGTGAAAAATGTGAAAATCTGACATTGAGGGTAGCTGTATCGAAACGGTATTTGAAGGACGATGAGGCTGGATCTGATATACGGACGGCTGCTGTATTTAATTTCTGGATCAGGTGGGACATGTGCCTCATCCGTAGAAAAGTAGTAATTTGATCATGGAATGTGATTACTGATTCATTGTCGTGCCAGAAATTGGACAACCCTGTCGGTTACTCGATAAATATAATAAAATAAAGATGTGGAATATGGGTTTGCTGAAGTTGAATAGATCTGTGGATTTGAGAATTGAAATAGGTAGTCATTCTGGTGATGGACAAATTTGTGCCTGTCAGTGTCAATAGATATGTGTATAATTTCAACTGGGCAGAATGATGATGTGACTTGGGTTGGGTTTCAGTAAACAGTGCATGACAAAAAGCTGTTAGATTTTGTGATGACCAGTTCAGGAACTGAGGTGAGTTATTATTTTTTGACTTTCATTCTGAATTACAGTTCGGAGTGTGAGGAGTTGACGTGGTTCAGACATTTATGAAGACTTCCACATCCAAGAGGCCATATAAAGAAGACAGCATCTGCGTATCAAAGCCAACACGTAGGTTCAATGTCAGGCGTATGAATGGCTCTGGATTCAAAAACTCCCATATGGAGGTTTGTGAAAACTGAGGACACTGGGAAACGGCCGCCATTTATTTGTTGTTGTTTCCAAGAAAATAAATCATATGCTGGACATGCAGTGGCTGATTGAAATTTTCCGTGAATCAAATCCAGCGTCATTTCTCTCCAAACACTATATTGAAACAAGCCACACAATCATCAGCTTCGAAAACAATCAAAACCATTGCCACCGATAAAAGTGAATTCATTGAAATTAAAAAACGTCTCAACTGCCTCAACAAACAATATGATTTCATAAACTACACCTCACGAAATATATATCACAACATGTTTCGTTAACACAGTAGCTTAATCAAGTGATAAAGCTACTGAGAAACATATATATTTTTCAAAATAAAGTTTGTGGAGATCAAATCGTGAGGTATAGTTTATGAAATTACTATGGATCTTCATCGAGTAACGGCCGAATCAATCAGAAAAAAAAACAATATGATGACACTAGGTGGAAGTGTCAAAATTCATAATAGTTATGGCTTTCCAGATCACGTTCAGTTGAAAAAAACTGAAAAGATTTGGGATTAGAAGTCAGTCTCCTATACAAATCATATACAGATTTGAAATATGAAGTTATTTTATACCTCATGAAATTCATGTAGCTGAGCTTTTATAATTTTTTTGGGTGTAATTATGAGTCAGCATCATCAACACTCTGCGAACACATTGCTGACAATTTTTACGAACACTCAGAGCTGACGGAGATTTTCACTCTCAATAAAAATGATTTTTTTTTATTTTCAGTTCAATCAATATTGTATCAACCTACCATTCTCAATGTCACTTTGTATTGTGGTATGATATCAAAATATCAACACATTACATGAACATGTTTTTACCTTATTTCAATTTTTTAGGCTTGCTATTTTTCCCCAACAAATTATTTCAAAACTAAATTTGAATTTGAATACCAAACATTTTNTGTCTGTCCCTATGTATGCTTACGTATTTAAAACTACGTAACGGATTTTGATGCGGGTTTTTTTATTACATAAAGTAATTCGAAAGGAAAGTTTATATGTATATAACATGCATTCGTAAATGAACACAATTTTTTGCGCTTTCATCGCAAACGCCGGCTGAACCCTATGGTATAGATAAAAGAATGTGCTACAGTTTTGTATACATTAAAGAGGTCTACAAGAAAGTCTGAGATGATATATGTCTATCTCTTAGGGATAAGCCACAATAACAATTTTTATCCTCGAGACATAATGACGAAGAAGCGACTTGAAGCAATACAGCATTAATCGTCATCCAAATAAGTACCTTGAATACATTGTGCATTAAATATAGATCAATATGACCCTCAACAGCATTTTACTGAAATGAATATATTCGAAGATATCACATATTTAAAATTCAGGGACATAGAGGTTGCGACGGTACCGCACGGGGGGCCGGGGGCACGTTCCCATAAATAGCGCGTCGAAGGCCGCACTTCATGAATAGCACGCGTTTATATGTATATTTAGTATCGCTAGTATCTAATAACTATTATTTTCAGGACAAATATAAGTGTATTATTATCACAATATAATGACATCGATTCATATGTCAGCTATCCTCCTAACCTAATCTACACACATCGGAAAAGTCTAGGGATATTTTTAAAAATGGCAATAATTTTTTTTCAGATCGCTTTAGGGAAAAAAAGTTAACGTGTGATTATTAAACGAATGTAACCCCGAAAAAAAATCATGATACAAAAAAAATTGGAATCAGTACAAAGTATGGCCTCCACGCTGGTTTATTACGGCCCTACATCTATCGTGCATCGACAAAATGAGATTTACAATGTCTTGTTGAAGTACATTTGCCCATTCAGCGAATAAAAGCTCTCTCAATTGAAACGTTGTGTGAATGTTCCCCATATGCGGAGTAATTCTTCGTTGAAGCATGTCCCACACATGCTCGATGGNCCAGAGTTAATCACTGAAGAAAGTTATTGTTTGGGGAAAATGAGTTTATATTGATGGATCTCAGAATGCAGATTGATTTTTATTCTTTAATTTAAAGCACATACGAATTTTCTCAGAGAAATTGCATATTCCATCAATCCATAAGATTTTGGTTTCAGAGATACTGAAGAATTCGAGAAAAAGGACAGATATAATTCCTGAAACGACAATACCTTTTCATTTGAAATACCTCAATTTTTGATTTCTGGAATATGCAAAATGAGTATTTACTGGCAGTAAACCATTATCTGAATTTTGTTCATATACATAATATTTCTGGGTGAATTTAGTAATTTGTCGCGGTTTTTGTTAAATCGTTCCTAGTGAAAATCAATTGTATTGATTAAGTTTTAATATGGATTTTCATCAAGTATCGACCAGTTCTATTCAATAATTTTTCATGCGTTTCAGTTTGCTTGAACTTCGCTCACAGCATGTGGATGTAGTAGGAAGCTTAGAGCAAATACGCAGAGCAATAGAAATGTTATGAAAATCACCCTGCAAATCATATGTTTAATTGTGTTTAAAATATGTTATGTTGTTTATAATGTGTTTTTCCGTTAACCCTTTTCATTTGAAATATATTTATTTTCAATTTCTGTAATATTCGAAATGAGTATTTACTGGCAGTGAATCATTATCTGAATTTTGTTCATATACATAACATTTCTGGGCGAAGATAGTAATTTGTCCATTATATTTGATAAACAGTTCTTTGATTTCTGGAGACAGAGTGCTTCTCAAAAATATAGGGTTGTTTGGATTCATGCCGGTTGATTCAGAAGTTATAGTGACATTTATTTCAAAAAAAAGTTACATTCAACACCAAATATCTGCTACTCCATCAAATAGAAAGAGAAAGGTTTCCAACCAAATATCAGAAACATACGGTTTCAATCTTTCTGTTTGAAGATGATCACTTGGTGATCGAAACACGTGTCGAGGTGTTAAAGAAAAAAAAACTATTTGGTGTTTGGAAAAAACTTCAGTAATATTCAGAAACATATCAGGTAATCACGTATACTGGTTTGAATATTGACAAATCCGAATGTGTTTTTAACTGGTGTTACGTTTCGGCAAGATGAGGTTTATTACGCGACAGACTGGATCGAAAGTGGTTAGATGAAAATTATCCAAACTGGTGGATATGCAAACTTTTGGGGTATTCGCGAAATTCAAAGCATACGTTACATAATCACGTTACATTACGTGACGTTACATTACGTTACGTTACATAATGTATTTGTGATAATGTATAATGTATTTCTTATAGAAAAGTATTAAAAAAGTCGCCCCGGCTCAAAAGTTGAGTCAGGGGACTATTGATGTCCGCAATATAGGTGTCTCTACAAGTACATGTTTGAATTTCATATATAGACATACCTGTCAGAATGATTTGTATAAAATTGAAAATATATTACCGGTTAACAAGAACTATATTACCAAAAATACTCAACAATGTATATGAGGTAGAAATATTTCATTCAAGTGAAAACCTTTTTCTTCACAATGCGATTAGAGAAATACTACATACTCAATAAAGAATAAAATTACAGTGAACTGTGTGGAAATAGTCTGTGCTCTATACTCCGTATAGAGCAAGGTGAACATTCTCATGACCAGTTCTTGGAAATTACATTATATCGATTTTGCATCACTTTCAGATAATTTCACATAACATTCTACATTTTACATAATATTTTTTCGGAAAACTTACTTTTTACACTACTGGTTCTTTGGTACATGTGGAAAAACATGAGTTCCAGTAACGTACCATCACTTTAAATAATGTTGGATATTTGTGACTACGAGAGTGATTGATGTACATCAAATAACACAACCTACTATACAAGATTGATTCACTTCACAAAAATGTTTCCCGTAAGACTTCGCGAAGTATTCTCGAGCCACCAACAAATCATTTCTATCCCAATATTATGAAAAAAAGCAATCTGATCTACCAACGTTGCCGAAAAGCTCCACTCGAGAAGTATCTTCGTGTTGAACACAGCCCGCTATAAAGAGAAGTTATGAATAATTTTAAAGCTAAGTGATTTTCAGGTTAAATTAAAGTCATAGAATTTACATATAAATGAAAACTTGCTGTAATTTATGTTATTAAAAGAGAAAATTTCCTTCGACTCCGAAAATGGTCATCACGCGACGAAATTTTCGTCACACTGCAGTTCAAAAGAGAATTATCAAAATAAAACTTTGAAAATTGCAATTAAATTCAAACTGATTGTGAGTTCTATGAAATATTTTAAACTGACAGCGGAAAAATAACTGAAATGACCGTTTTCTCAAATGATTTTGAAGAAAGAAACCAAGTGACCAGAACGGAATGGAAAAAATCAACTGATTGTTTCATAACGTATTTTTCTATTTCACAAGATTTGTACGTAAGTGGGCCGACATAACGCATCTGACCAATTTCAAAGAATCAGAAGTAGAAAGACCAGAATCTCTCACAGAAGCAAAACATGATTTCATTCCCGTTTCAAAAACAATTTATGTTATTTACTAATCTGATCCTTCATCCTTCACGGGCCACCTTATATATGGGGCTCATATTTGGTGGAGATACTTAACCGGGTACAAGGTATCCCCTTGTATATTAATCTGCCGCGCTTTAGTGAATCCCGAAATATCCGCTTGGGCTCCCACATTAAAAGGTAATATATACAATGAAAGAAATTCATAGTAATAAACTCATCATGATACATTATGAATATTTGTAACAAAACTTCCTTTCTTCTATATTACATCAATACAATTTTCAATTTGATTGTGCTCTGATTTCTATCATAAATGAAAGGGAGATATTTCTTAAGAGTGTATTTTTTAAAAGAAGCCTTTTGACAGTAACGCTACACAATGTAGTATATGGAATTTTTGTGGAATTCGCCACAGTAGTAGTGCGCCCGATTCACGATCGGAAGGCCGTGAGTTCGATTCCCACCTCAACCAAATATTTTTCTCGAGAGAATTTATCCGATTGAAGCTGAGATGATTCTGCAACCGTGTTAGGAATCACACGTTAATAGGTAAGACCTCGTTAGTCCCCAGCTCGCACAAGTTTCTCAACTTCTGAGAGTTGTCGTTCGTTTGAGGGCGACAGCTGATTAACGGAAAAACAGATTATAAATAGAAACAGAAGAGAATTCATATAAAAAATTCCACCAATATTTCAATCCAGAACTAATGTTCGAATTCAGTAGGTATTATGATTCACTGAGTAACATTCGTTTCATCAATTATTTCATTTTCATAAGTTCATTCAAGAATTCTTCAGAAGAATGAATCAATTCATTTCAATTGAAACAAAAATGTCAGATCATCAGTAAACTATCCAAGTTCAAATAAATATTTAATCTTTTTTATCTTTTCAAATTACACGATCATGCTTCCAATAATAAGATTCGTTCGTATCAAAAATTATGTTTTGGATGTTTTCCTCACTCTGCTGAACAGTCCATGTATTGGATATTGTTGAATCAAAACTAAAGATCACAATATAATTACAAATTGAAACATCGGACCCTGAATAATGTGATACAATTTTATGCATCAATATGAATTCTCATGAAGGTGAACATTTTTTTTTGAGTTGGCAACACTGATCTGTGTAGTCAGTGGTGCTTTTGAAGTCTTGAAAAAATATGTGGTAAAAATTTCTTGCCCTTTTCATTTGTTTTCTACTGTATATGTACTGTGGAGTAGTAGTCTAGCTCTTCAAAAATAAAACAAGGTAGTGCTAGTTTTTGCCGACCTCACTTCAAAAAGCCACTTCAATTCATAAAATTCTAATGAACACTCTGCCACGATATTCGCTGCCCTTTTATTAACAGCATTCTCTAAACAACATCGTTTCCAGACAACACTCGGCCTATCCTGACAAAATCTAGTGACCTCACCAAATGAAACAAATTCTGAACAGAATAAATCGAAATAAGTAGAAAATAATTGAGTCAACGAAGTGAAAAAATTAACATTACATAAAAAAAAATCGTTTCTCAATCGCTCTGAAAGACGACTCTCTCCCTTCTTGGTATTTGTCCCTGCTTCTAGATCTAGAACTTTACTTTTTAGGGATACATGGTGATGAGGATCTACGTCTGCTACCTCCAGATCGAGACACTTTCCGATCTCTTGTCTTACGGTATCTGTCTCTGTATCTAACTTTGGACAAACGTTCTCTGTCTTTATGATGACTTCCTACCCTTGATTTGATACGAGATCTGAGAGATTTGGAGCTTCGTGAACGAGACCGTTACCAGTGTTTTGTTCAACGTTCAACATATCAACTGTCACAGTTTTACGACAACCACTAGTTGTGTTCATGACTGAATATATTCTCACCAACTTCTGGCTCTTCTCATTGTGACAGGTCTTAATTCATCTGTATTCCCAACTGGAGCAATGACATCTACATCAGCAACTCTGCAGTTGATGGACATGGCTGCGTTTGATAGAATGACAACCCTCTCTTGAGCTATGACGAAGATTGTCTCATTTGAAGTTTGTTATTCCACTCGGGAAAATTTCAAACTCCCATAAAGTGTCAAATCATGTTTTTCCGAACATAGGCTATCGAATCATCTCCGGTGAAAGTTCAACCCAAAATTACATTGAGCTCCAGCTGGTACTACACATAAGGACACCTTGTCAACAAAAATATCTCCCAAATCGATTCTGGCTGTGAGTGTTTCAAGACTCTCAACTTTTGACCCTTCAAAAACCGGTCAACTTTGATTCTCCTGGTTGGATATTTTGTCCTTCCTGCGCCGCTTTACTGCCAATTTATTTATTATTGCATGAAGATGTTCTTGTTTTACTACACTAAGTTTTCAAATGCTCTATATGTCCTCAAATATAACATCCGTTATTAATTATATCTCTATCAATTTTATCCCTATTACTTTTTCTCTCATGCTTACTAAACTAAACCTGATTCCTATCGTGATTTTTTTTCAAATTTTTTTCTAGTAGCAGAAGATCTGACCATAATTCATCTTGATTATCATGAATTTGTACTATCAAACTCCCTGCTATATCAGCTAAGTCGAACCCTTTGAAATGTTAACTTCTCTTTCACAAATTCCACGTTTCGAATAGTCTCATATCACGAAAATATGAAGCTATTTTTTCCCCTGGTCTTTGATTTCTTTTCCTCATTTGTTCCCATCTGTTAGCGGTACTCAATGTATCTAATCTAAACTTTATTTTAAAAATAGTTCATGTGAATATTCCTACTTTAAATATTGAGACCAATTTGTTGCCGGACCTCTCAGAAGTGACTGAGCAACTGTGAGTTTGGTTTGTTCCTTCCAACCCTGTAAATTAGCACTAGTTGTAAGCTAGTTTAACAAAGCTAATGCCCTAAATATATCTCAATTACTATGAAAAGTCCACGATGTTATCGGTTAATTTGAAACTACCCTCTTATTTCTACTATTTTGCAGTATCATTGAATTCATAACTAGCTTCTTGGTAGTCATTAAATTATTCATCTGTTGCATTACCCCACTGAAATTTCGCAAAAATTGTCCCGTTCCTCCTAATAATGACGTATAATCTGGTAAAACATAAATTTCCCCTATCCATACCTTCATCAACATCGCTGAGACCGCAAAAATTATACGTATCATTAGACTCACTAGGACTCGATTTTATCAAAATCAAATTGACGTAAATTAGCGTATACCTAAAACTGTGCTTGCCTTGGTTACCTATGCCTTAATAACCCTCTAAAATTATTGAGTAACCTGACACTGCCTGTCAAATTTCTCTCCTGAATTTGACACTATATGAACATTTATTAAAACAACGATAAAAATAAAAACAACAATAAAAATCAATTGGCGCTCTTGGGCGACTTCATTGATTCCAGTGACGCATTTGCTTTTTCAGCTGCAGGAAAACCCGGAAAAACCTGCAGCACCACATGATCTGAAGATCTTGATTTATCAATGTCCTCTCTCATAAAACAAAATATAGGGTGTCTCGAGAGACTCCAATAGATTCAATGCATCGTCAGAACACTTCGTAACACGACTATCGTCAAACTTAAACCAGTCCGTGTCGTCTTTGACCAAGGCGTAATATTGACCAAATTCAACGCNTAGATTGAAATGTTCATCCATTTCGGGTCTTCCAAAGAGTTTCTAGCTTCCGTCAGAGGTTGTGTCTCGTTTAAAGATCATCAGTGTTATTATTAGATTGACTGGTGCCTCAGCTATACTTGTTTCCTCATAACAGTCAGTTAGTTTGCCGCATGTTTGGCAATACAGTCCATCATCTCCTGTTGAAAATTCCATTTTCAAATGATTTAAGCTTTGCACGGACTGGTTATCTATCAGTCATATTAGGAAAAGCTAGATGAAGTACCAGTAAACTTATAAATTATAAAACTTGACACTTGTCAAGTTTTATAATTTCACCAGATTCAGCACACAAAAGGTATTTGGTGTTCAAGAACCACTTCTGAAATGTTAGCTTTCGCTCACCTGAATCACCTGAATCAACAGTATACACCAAAGCTCAGAAAAAACACTTCAATTAATGAAATTGATAAACACTCCGCCACGATCTTCGCTACTCTTTTTATTGACAAACCCCTCTGAACAACTCTGTTTCCAAGCAACAACCTGTCTAAATCTAATAGTAGGAAGCTTGAATGCCTCTAACCATTATTTTGAGTATGTTTCAAAAATGCTTTCATTATGTTCAGAAGTATTCGTACTTTCAATTCAACTGTAACAATCATTTAAATTGAATATCGAATTCATTTGTTTGAAAAATTGTATTTTTAGTAATGAGCAAACCAACTGTTTCATTCGTTCTACAATAGAATATCAACGTTTTGAATTGAAATATGACGCAGTTTGCAGGTATTACATCACTAGCGAATCAACGGAAATTTGGAAATGCTACAGATGAATTTAATAAAGAATAAATGAAAGCGACTCCTAATGTAAAGGTAGTTTTGATTGTCTGCAAATGAAATTTCCAATGAATAATAACTTTGCTGATGAAAGAAATATAGAGAACTTAACATCTTATGAAACTTCCAACACACAAGTGGAGAATAATATCATAAAATCCTTTGAGAGTCTTTTATCGGCAAATTTAGGATTGGAAGTAAATCTGATTTTTTTGTAAACGTGGCCTAACGAAAAATAAAATAATGGTTTTTGGTTACAATTTAAATGTGCGAATAAAAAAAAACTTGGACAGATCGATTGCATATTGGAGGGTAACACGTTATTTTTTCACTTACAGCAACGTCACTTCAACCTTCGAGGTGTGGGGTGAACCACCCCAATCTCACTGTAGATATATGACTGAACAAATCAGTTGACATTTTTGCAATCTATCATTTGTTTACTATAAAAGAAAAGTAGATTCAGCATTTTCCCTCTGTGCCGAAAAATAGACGATCACCACAATAGAAGCGTATTTACATATTCATGATACACGTCAAGTGTACGATAAATCACCCAGTATATTTCGTGTTCTCCTTCCAATTGAGTGCTGCACATTCATTTCAGAAAAGTATTTCTTCCATGTTTTCATAAATAACATGTCTGAGTTCAATGTGAATCAAATTGAAATCAAATAACTAGTTATACAGAGTATAATAATCGTATTTTTGAATATCATATACCAATTCTTACTCATTTATATCATTTTTCTGATTTGAATGGTTATAGTTGTCACTCAACTCTCATGAATCATCAGTTCAAATAAATATTCCATAACTTATTAAATACAAAGAAATATATAACTCTCAGGTCAATTAAACCAATTAATTGAATGGAAGCGATGAACCAATATATTTCAGATGATATTTTGTCAATTTTGCCAAATATTTATTGTGAAGTCGAAATGTCAATAGGTTTGCCTTGGATGACAGGTTCATTTCGCCATATCTCAATATCAATAACAAATATATTCAACCAACTTCAAAATAATTACAACCAACTGTATGCAAAAAAAACACGAAATATATATACAGAATGCGTTATACATAATCTTATATGAATATTTTTTTGTGAAGCACTCAACAGTTACTTATGTTCCTTCCAGAATTAGAAAAATAAGCAGAGCTTAATCAATACAGAATCTACTGAAGTGTAATAAGGGCGATCTGAAAAGTTCACTTCGTAAAGTTACTGCGTAAAATAAACCACTGAAGATTATTTATAAATTTTGCGTACAGATCGATAAATTAAAAGAAATCAGTCTCCAATATAAATGATGAAGCTCAATAAAACCAATGAAATTATTAATGCAATCAAGTAAGAAATATTCTACACTCCTCGAATATATTACGATCATTATTTGATATTCAAAGAGAACTCTTCATTCTACATTCTACAAATACATAATGAAAATAAATGGTTATTGACTCATGGTTACTTGTCACAAAAAAAACACATATTGTTTCAGAAAATACTCGTTTTGGCTACAACTGTTTCCCAGGTCTCAATTTGGAAATTTCATCAATTGACCTTCTCGATATCTGAAAAGAGACGTTTCCTGAAATCAAATTCAACAGAAGTACACATTTTACTATAAAATTCATTTATTACCTGTTTTGTATAATATGTATGCAAACTCTTCAACAAGAAGTGACTATATTAAAATTGTTGCCACAGTTAACATTTCTGGAAATTTCAGTAGTTTCTCATACATAAATAATTTACTTTCGGACGCTTCTATATTTTATGGGAGTGAAAACCCACAATTGTCGAGAATTTCTCATTCTTCTCTGCGTGAATGCTAATGTTTCATAAAGCGGCATGATCTACAATTCATCAATCATTCATTTAAATTTGGGCCATGAAACCTTTTCGACACATCATTTGTGTCGGTGTAGAAGGTTATTGAAATATCCTTTTTCATGTGTAGATTGATAGCAGAGCGATTCAGTTGCTTCGTGTGGCTATTCTTTTGTTATTTTTCCAAATCATATATGATTTCATTTCAACATTTTGTCGATGATAAATATTATATTACAGAATGTTGCTTCAGCCACTACAAATATTGAAACGGTTTGTAATCCGACAACTAAAATAGAGGTAAATGAATAAAATCTACAAAAATATTATCAGTTTACAGAACTGATGAAAATAGAAAGTAACGTATTTCATCCGATATGTAAAAGTATCACATGGTAGGTTATCTATGAGTAGCACACATAACTTTTTCTACAATAGAATTGAAAATATATTCACTCATGATGATGAATAATGGTGTACCTACTCAATTTCAGAAAGGATGTAAATGATTGAACTTTATTGTTAAAATAATAAATATGAAAATCGGGTTGGCTATTCAACTCACTGCGGCCCTGGTGACATTTTCCTGGAAAAGTTATTCCCGAATTAGTGGCCAGAGTAAGTAAGAAAAGTAATCTAAGGGTGAAATATCAATTAACAAAAACAATATTTGGATTGTTGAAAGCACTCAAATATTTTTTCATAAAAAAATTTCACAATGACACTTCGCTGGAGTTTCAAGTATAACTCAGCGTTTGAAAGCAATCAGTATATATTTCATAATACAAGGTGGCTCATCGAAAACGTACTTGAAGACATAACTGTCAGAGAAAGAACGTGTTGTTGACGAGAGGTTCCAAATCCTGAAGTTATTTATCAAAAAGAAACAACTGTGTCAACGATTTGCGATAGTTACTTTACATTTCTAAAGAACCATTGAAATGGAAAAGGTAGTTCAGCGATTTTTGATAAGAAAACCAACACAAATGAGAGCACAAAACGACCTGAACAGAAACGACGATAATAGAATATGAAATGGATATTAAACAAGAGGATTTTCTTTCCAGTTTCCATCATGAAACAGTAAGCTGATAAACCTTCTGATGATACAGTTGCACCATTTACCTATAACTTCGGCTCTCGCAGTGTTTATTCCAGAGTTAATCACTGAAGAAAGTTATTGTTTGGGGAAAATGAGTTTATATTGATGGATCTCAAAATGCAGATTGATTTTTATTCTTTAATTTAAAGCACATACGAATTTTCTCAGAAAAATTGCATATTCCATCAATCAATAATGGAATTTCAATAAGATTTTGGTTTCAGAGATACTGAAGAATTCGAGAAAAAGGACAGATATAATTCCTGAAATGACAATACCTTTCCATTTGAAATACCTTGATTTTTGATTTCTGGAATATGCGAAATGAGTATTTACTGGCAGTAGATCATTATCTAAATTTTGTTCATATACATAACATTCCTGGGTGAATTTAATAATTTGTCGCGGTTTTTGTTAAACCCTTCCTAGTGAAAATCAAAAAATAAACTGTATTGATTAAGTTTTAATATGGATTTTCATCAATTATCGACCAGTTCTATTCAATAATTTTTTATGCGTTTCAGTTTGCTTGCTTGAACTTGGCTCACAGCATGTGGATGTAGTAGGAAGCTTAGAGCAAATACGCAGAACAATAGAAATGTTATGAAAATCACCCTGCAAATCATATGTTTAATTATGTTTAAAATATGTTATGTTGTTTAAAATGTGTTTTTCCGTTAACCCTTTAACGTGTGATTCCTAGCACAGGTTGGACGATAGCAAGTGAAAATCGAGCGTTCAGCCTGGGACTTGAACTATCGACTCACACATCGGCCGATTGACTGAGTGAACAAAGCACCCAGGTCGAACAGCCCGTTTACCGACCGACCGCATAGATAATATCAATATAATAATAATCGTTATTTAATTCAATTCCATAATACAGAAGTAGTATATTACAATAAAATGAAGTGAATAAAGCTGATGAGCGATAAGTGCTATTGCACTCGTTTTGCCATACAATACCAAAAAGTACGGATAACAATATCATACATATACAAGTACTAAACAAGAGAAAAAATTAATGAATAAAGGCATGGTATATGAAATAATAATACATGAGGCATATTGGTTCCTCAAGAGGGAATCTACCCATACTATCAAACTTATCAAAATATATATAAAAAAATTGTAATACCAGATATTCCTTCGTGAGAATTTATCTAACTGAATGTGAGTTGATTCTAATATATGGATGATGCGACTTGTTTTAGTGGTGTGGGGAATTATTGACAAGCATAAGTAGAACATACGGCTAATGATGTGCTTCTTTCACTCACTCAAATCGACCGCCGTGTTGGTCGGTGGTTCAAGCCCCAGGCTGAACGATCGATTTTTACTTGCTATCGTCCAACCCGTGTTAGAAATCAGACGTTAAAAGGTGAGACTTCGTTAGTCCTTAGCTCGCACTAGTTTCAACTTCTGAGGGTTGTCATTCGTAGGGGTACGACTGCTGGTTAAGGAAAAAATAGCTTTTAAACAGATTGATGATGTTCATCAAGTAACGGGTCAGTGTATTCAGAACTATTTAAACAGTGTATTCTCAGAAAAAAAAGTTGAACTCATATAGTTTTACTTCAACAATTCTTTTTGATAGAAAGTTAGTAGTTGAAACAAAAAGTAATATCCTTGAATATCGAATCGTTACGAAACGATAATCAATGGCCTTGAATCCAGCATTTTATAAAATGTTCGGGATCGTTTCTTTTCCAGCATCGAGAGAACGCGAGAGTAAAAAATCATGCTCTCGATGGGGATTGGCCCTCCTGTCGTGTCGTTGGCGATAAAAGGCTAAAACTGGTCGATTAAATCGGACTTGGAATTCCACGGTCCACGCAGTTTTTTTTGAGTAATTGGAATTTGATCTGTTTTTGATCTTCTCTCTCTCTCTTTTTATACAGCAGAGAGATGTATTCGGGATAACTGGTAACGAGTGGAGTGATAATGATAATAGTATTCGATCATCATATTTCACAAAAATCAAACATTGAAAACACTTGGAATGAATCTTAATACCAATACATTTCTTCGAGTTCTCTTGTATTTTTTAAAAACCCGTTTTTACAGAGCATGAATGTTATTTCTCTTGTTATTTGGAAAATTAAAATATTGGTAACAGGTTTCTATAGTCAGCAATGAAATGAAAAAGTATAAATGTTACATTCATTATTAAGTGTGAATACCATGAATTTTTTCAATGACAAGAAAATTGATGCGATTTTTATACAAGCAAGATGTTTGGGAAATATTGCTAGATCTTTTGCTATGTATAAGGAACTGTATCAGCACATCGACAGATATTTTCAACGCATAATGATCGTAGTTTATTTGAAATCCCTATAATAGCAACTACCCAATTTTTTGCATTGACATTTGAGTATGTTCAATTTATAATGAGATCATGGTGGAGAATAATTGTGATATGAATACTACTACTGTGAGAGCCCATGTATTCAAAACCAGATGGAGTTGGATAATCAATTTCGATAGTTTACATAAACAATGACATGGTGATATTTAGTCGATACCTGAAGTATCGAAAAAAAGTTACATTGAGAAAGATTGCACATAATCTATACTTATAAATGTGAAAGTCACTCACTCAACACTCCCTCATTCACCTCTATTTATCCATACTGGTACATCCAAGGAAGCTAAAGTTTGGTGTAGACGTGCTTCTTAGATCTTAGATGCTCACTGAGAAAGGATTTTCAAATATTCCAAGTGAGGTGATCCCCGTGAATGTAAAAGTGTTGCGTTTACATTTGAAAATTGATTTTCATCACTGTTTTTGCATACTGCTTTATTTTTGGAAGCTGAATTTTGTATGTAGATTCGTTTTATGTTTTAGTTGTGCAATAGAAAAGGATTTTTGAATATTTCAACTGGGGCTCCAGCCGCAGAAGAAAAAGACGCGTTCGTAAAACATTTTTTTATCAGTCTTTCTCCATGCCTTTAAAAGAAAATTATTCGTGTTGAAGACGACCAAACAGACAATTCCGTCTTGACAA
>NW_019293717.1:9432-33152 GCF_000500325.1 Leptinotarsa decemlineata
GTAGAGGTTCTCTCCCTTTGGATTCAAGTAACTAAATACATCCAAATGAGAGGGACAGTTTATAAACAGAAGCATAAGTTCATCTTTGATAAAGTAAATGATTTATACAAATAGAAGCGTTTGAATGAAAAATGCTTCTCTTCGAAGAGAACAATTAATTTCTCCTACGGAGATATTTAAATAGTGTTTCAAGTTAACATATCATTCTTTCAAAACCCAAAACAGTTTTCTTCATGAATATAGGAGACCAAGATTTCTTTAAATCGAGATAATGTTCTTCACTTTAGGATTTTTATTTTTAGTGTGTCCGATTTCTGAGGCAACTTTTCAATAGGTCTACAGTCCCGCCACAAAATCCTAGATTATTGTTGAAACTGAGGCCTATTTTGGTGAAAAAAATAAATCATTCTATAAAAGTGGTGCGTTTTCTTTCCTAAGCCCGAAACTTATCAGCCAATGTTAGGTATGCATGGGGAAGTAGAAAGAAGAAAAAGAATCCTCTATTGAAGTCAAGGATATCGATCCCAAGAGATATGAGTTATCGAGCAGAAAACACACTAAAATCACCCTAAATGTCACAGCTCAGCCCCTGTATATATACATAAATGATTGCATGGATACTTGTGGGTAGATAATTTCCGACTGTGTTCTCGTTAGTGTCACACAAAGCAGTGGTTTTATGCGAAAAAGGAAATGGAACATCTGAAACCTATTTCCCGCGGTCCCCGGAGACAATCAATCACTTTTTCCAGTTCTGCATGGTCCACCGTCATTATCAAACCCGTGTAACGTCAATTTGGAAAATTTCCTAAGATATCTCCGATTTTCCACACTATCAATCAATGTTAATGTTGTGGGCAAAACTCTGCGGCTTCATTATCTGGTCTAGCAGAAAAGTTGCGTAACGAAATCTAATTATGTAAAAACATTGTGGTCCAGGACTAAGATGTCAGTCATTCTAAAAATACGAACCAGATGTACGGCTGCGGATTTTCTGTTAACGTTCGTTCGAACAGAATAAATTTAGTTTATTCGCAACTCGTCCTTCGTCTGTCAATTATCGAAATTGATTTTATTTAGATGCCCAATCGCTTGCACGCGCTTAATAGAAACCGTCTCGGTTTTTCTCGAGGTGGGAGGATGCCGACGTCTGGAAAACTGAGAAGAAGGTGGTTTTCCACAGTCAGTCTAATGTATAAAGTTCCATAAAAAACTGTAGAAAACAAATTTCCGTATGAATTCGTTCATCATTTTCATTCGGGCGTGAAGACACTACATAGTTTTGCGTGTTTCGCTATACAATAGCTTCTTCAGGCGTTCAGACACGCCGCTAGCTTCTTCAGGCGCAAAGACACGCCGGTAGCTTCTTCAGGCATAAAGACGAAACATAGTTTTAGAAAAATGCAAGAAGTGTTTCGCTATACAATAGCTTCTGTAGGTAGAAAACACGTCAATAGCTTCTTCAAGCGTGAAGACACTACACAGTTTTAGCTTCTCCAGGCGTAAAGACACACCGATACCTTCTTCAGGCAAAAAGACACGCCAATAGCCGCCAATAGCTTCTTCAGGCGTAAAGATACTACATACTTTCACAAAAACACAATACGTGTTTCGCTATACAATAATAGCTTCTTCAGGTGTGAAGAAAAGCCAATAGTTTCTTCAAGCGTGAAGACACTATAGTTTTACAAAAACGCAACACGTGTTTGCTTATCAATGGCTTCTCCAGCTGTAAAGACACACCGATAGTTTCTTCAGGCATGAAGACACAATAATAGATTCTTCGTTTGTGAAAACGCTACATATTCTCACAAAAACGCAACATGTGTTCTGCTATATGATAGCTTCTTTAGGCGTGAAGATACGACAATAGCTTTTTCAAACGTAAAAACACTACATAAGCTAAACAATAGCTTCTCTAGGCGTGACGACACGCCATTGGCTTCTTTAATCGTGAAGACACTACATAGTTTTACAAAAACGAAACAAATGTTTTGCTTATCAATAGCTTCTCCAGTCGTGAAGACACGCCAATAACTTCTTCAAGCGTAAAGACACTACATACTTTTATGAAAACGCAACACGTGTTTCACTATACAATAGATCGATGGGTAAAGACACACCAAGAGCTTCTTCGAACATTTTGATATGCCAATAGCTTCTTCAGCCGTAAATACACTGCATAGTTTTACAAGTATGCAATACGTGTTTCGCTATGCAATAGCTTCTTCAGGCGTGAAGACTCGCTAATAGCTTCTCCAAACGTGAAGACACTACGTACTTTTGCAAAAAAACAACACGTGTGTGCTTATCAACAGGCATGAAGACACACCAATAGATTCTTCGGGTGGGTGTATAGACGCTACATAGTTTTTCAAAAACGCAACAGTGTTCTGCTATATGACAACTTCTTTAGGCGTGACGACACGCCAATAGCTTTATCAAGCGTGAAGACACTACATAGTTTTACATGAAACGAAACAAATGTTTTGCATATCAATAGCTGCTCCAGTCGTAAAAACACGCCAATAGCTTCTGTAAGCGTAAAGACACTACATTCTTGCATGAAAATGCAACACGTGTTTCACTATACAATAGCTCCATGGGTAAAGACACACCAATAGCTTCTTTGAACATGTAGATATGCCAATAGCTTCTCCAGCCGTAAATACACTACATAGTTTTACAAGAATGCAATACGCGTTTCGGTATACAATAGCTTCTTCAGGCGTAAAGACACTTCATAGTTTTACATGAAACGAAACAAATGTTTTGCTTATCAATAGCTTCTCCAGTCGTAAAGACACGCCAATAACTTCTTTAAGCGTAAAGACACTACAAACTTTTATGAAAGCACAACACGTGTTTTGCTTATCAATAGCTTCGCCAGACGTGAAGACACTACATAGTTTTACGAAAACTCAACACTTGTTTCGCTGTACAAAACTTCTCCATGCGTGAAGACACGCCAATAGCTTCTTCAAGCGTGGAGTTGAATATATTGGAATTCATAGAAATTAAAGAAGCATCTTGATAATGAAAAAACATTGTTATGAATGATCTGTAATGTAAAGTAATGATCAATAATATTATTTTTAATTTTCCAAATGCCCCTTGATACCACGTTCAGAAGATGACATAGTGTATCGAAACAGCTGTTAGTATTTGTAGTGTTGTGTGAACTGTGAAGCATTATTTTCACCCCTTCCATTCAATCAGAAAACTGTGGAATAATCCCAACACATATAAAGCATATTTGGGTCGTGAATTTGTTAGGCTATGATTGAGTGAGAGCAACTGATTTTTTGTTGAATAAGCTCGTTGAGCCTTCATTTTTTATTATTGAATCAGTCATTTGAATTTTTATTTGCGAACGATGAAAACTAACTATATTGTTTTCATCTGGATTGAAGAAAAACTCATTCTGTCCACATCAGCTGAACGAGTTCTTACGGTTTGCAAACTCCACCCAAAACCATTCTGTTGAGTAGATACTACAACTTCTGGAGTATGATCCCCCAGTGATCGGGGGGAATATGACCGTAAAACTGACTCTTTGAGATGCAAACACCTATTTCAGGCCTTCTCGTTGGCACCTCCCTAGCTAATTCCACTATGGTACTAGTAGTCCTAAAATCATTCAGTCTTACCCAGATTATATCCATTCTTGAAGATGATTACTTGGTGATAGAAACACGTGTCGAGGTGTTAAAATTACGGTTTGGTGTTGGGATGAAACTGCACTTATATCAATAGCTACGCCAAAGGTTCCGAACAGTGCATTCATTGTTATCAAATAATAATCTGCTCGATTGTGGAGGAATTGCTTTCATTACATTTCCCACAAAATGATATCACTAAGATGATTTAATATACCCCTCGCTGTCATATCTCATGCACGCCGGAAGGATACACCTACTTTTATATTCATGGAGCCGTTGCCGGATGATCTTCAGACATTAACTATTGAAATCTTAATAATGACTTGACGAGGATGTTGTCTGGTCTCGACTGGATTACCCGCGAGGATAGAGAGATTGTCTATCAAGGGCTCTATGGCGGATTGAAGGGTATCATATTACTTATACATCTTGCAAATTTCGAATTAGGGCGGGCATTTTGCTCAGGATTGATGACATTGTTATATATCTGGTCTCCATGGACCTCCAGGGACATTGTGTGTCTGGATGAAATTGGGGAATGGGAGCTGACGAGAAATTCATGACTATCATTGAAGCAAATTGTATTCATACGGAGACTCTCCTGGGCTGATACGTATATAAAACGGTGGGTAGATCTTTTCTCATGCGTTATCAATTTCTGCATCCGATATTATTCAACGATGTAATAGAAATAGTTACTGCTGCATCGAAAAAAATTATCCTAGTTGGATTGATTTCATAAAATGTTGTAAATATTTCATATTCCAATTCTGATATTCGTCAAATGAATATTGAATCAATCAATCAAGATACACTTTATTATCTGAAGGAGAATATTCTAATGGATATAACTATCACGATGTTAATCAGCCATGAACTCAGTTGAGATGAAATATATAGGTAGATTTAGAAATAACAGTTATAATGCAGCATTATTTTTCATTTCAAGCAAATCAAATATGGAGTGCGTTGGAAACTTCTTGTAATAGTACATACAAAATAAAATAGGATGTACGCAAAAGATCGGCATAGGGCAATAAAAACACATCAAATTAAGTAGACACAGTCCATGGACAAAATCGAGTGTCACATGGACTTAAACACATGGAGTTTTGGCACCGATTAATTACTGTAGATGAAACTTGGATACATTATTATACGCCTGAAATGAATATACATTCCAAACAGTGTATTGCAAAAGGGGAACCGGCTCCTAAAAAAGCGAAAACTGTATTTTCGGCTGAGGAAGTGACAGTCATGGAGTCATTTCAATCGATTATCTTCCACAGTAAAAACCATCACAGGAGCATACTATGCATCATTACTTGACAAGCTGAAGGCAGAAATTGCGGAAAACCGGCCACATTTACAGAAAAATGAAATCCTGTTTCCCTAAGATAACGCATCGTCTCACACGTCAGCCGTTGCCATGGCGAAAATCCACGAATTAGGGTTTGAGCAGATTGATCATCCACCTCACCCACCAGATCTAGCCCCAAGTGACTTCTTTTTGTTCCTGCATCTGAAAATTGCGCTCGAAGAACAGACATTTTCGTCAAATGAAGAGGCAATCACTTTAGTAAACAAATATCTTGCACAGAAAAACTTCGAGTAGGATTTGGACGGGTAACAGGGTGAGAGAGATTAGAACATCGCTGGGAAAAGTGTGTAGAGTTTGTGAACTCTTTTGTATGATTCATTGATATTGCCCCTCACCTGCGTTAGATTTATTTCTGATCCGTGGTTTCGGGATCATGTTACACCATCAATGAAATGGGATGGAACTTCACTTCTCTTGTGTCATTCATGAGTTGATGAAAAATTATATATCCGCTTATTATTTCAATAGATACTTCCGCGATCACAACTTCATTAAAAAAAGCCCAGAACCGTAAATAATTTTTGTCTCCGAAATTATCTTATCTATCTTCTATCTTCACCTAGGTTAGGTTGGGTTAGGTCCAAAGTGAGTGGGTCTATTTGACCCTCCACCGCAACCCGCAAGGGTTTATTGTGGCTCACACCTATTCACACTCGACCAAACAAACCCAGCTTCTTAACGAAGCCGATTAGTTTGCATGATGAGTGGTGTTTCAGGGCAGATGGTAAGAGTATGGTTCTGCCGGACTCTAAGAACCTGGTTCGCTCCCCAGCGGGGCAGGCATAAAGTATGTGCTCTGCTGTTTCATCATTTTCCAAACAGAGGCGACACATACTGTCTTCCGACAGTCCCAGTCTCTGCATATGATGATTCACATGCCAGTAACCTGTAAGAAGGCCTGTTAGACATGGCCATTCATCCCTTCTGTAGTTTGGTATCAAGTTTCGAAGGGTGAATGAACACCTTGGAGTAAGCCAATCCTGGAAGATTGTGCCAGAAGTCCATAAATCTTCTTGCCATTCAGGTGTTCAATCTTTGTTTGGCAAAGCCTAAAGCGATGCCAATGACAGGTCCAATGAAGCTGCTTGCAGTACCCTCCTTTGCAAGGGAGTCAGCAGCCTCATTGCCTTCCAGGCCAGTATGGACAGGAATCCAGATCAAAGACAATCTATTAAGTCTTCATAATGACTAGATTCGTCTTTGGTAATTTGCTATCAATTCAGACGTTGCTTTGTAGGAGCCAAGAGCTTTCAACACCGCTTGACCGTCCGAGAATATTTATATTGACTTGCGTATGAGGTTGGATTCTTCCAATTTCAATAGCGTAATATTCCGCTTGAAATACAGTCGCATAGGTTCCTAGGCAGGTTGATATCTTTGTTCTGGGTGTGCTACTGAAAACACCTGCACCAGAACCCGAAGCTGTTTTTGATCCATATTTGAATTAACAACTATCTCCTCTTGATATTTCCTTCTCCCAGAAGATTCAGTACTCTCTGCTCGGGAACAGTACTTAATAAGGCAGTTCGTAGTTGACAGTTGGAGGCATGAAGTCAGAGGTCATTTCCAGAATGCTGTGGCTTCCAGTGTGAACCAACAGTCTGTTGCACTCTGCATTAAATTGATTGGCAATGTGCACAAGTCTATATGCAATCCAGCACTCCATCCTTCACCTATCATAACAGCGTTTATTTATCTCCTCATTGTATTCCATCTACCAGAAGTTCAAGAAATGTCAAAGAGTTATTTGACATATTTACATAGCCCTACTGCAACCCTACCCTTTTTCTCATAAGTGTACATATTGATTCGTTTAGTGTTGCAAATATGGAGATTTTTCTCTTTGCCAGAAAAACTTTTTTCTTGCCTCCCTGCTTACGTATAATTTCGAATTATGGCGAAGGCGACTAGACTAAAATGGCGAAGTCGCCGGTATAATTCAACTGAATAATAGCTTTTCATATATGTATTTTGCTCAAAATAAAATTCGCAATTGTTATTTTAAATTGTCGAATGAAATTTGCGATCTACTTCGCTCAACAGATATTATGGATACACAAAAAAGTATGAGTGTCATTACAGTATTCGACTGTACTGTACAGAACACGTAGTACTGTAATAATAAGTTACCTATCGGACTGATAACGTAAAATACTCTTTCTCAACTGAGTTGTTGAATTTTCTGATTGATTCGGCCATTACTTGATGTAGATCCATAGTATGTAGATGAAATCATCAGGTGTAATTTTTGAAATGAGTTATTGAATGTTTTTATCAATTATTTACTCTATTACTCGAGAATTTTTCTCTCTCAAACTACTGCTTTTTAGAAGAAAAGGATAAGGGATACAGTAATTCTCAATGGTGTACTTCGAAGTTTCGGGAAAAGACGAATGAATCCTTTGAAATATTTTTTTGTGAGACAGTCAGTATTCCTCACAGATTTTTAGGTATATAACCTTCCAGGAAATGAAAAATGAACAAAGTGGAATCAATATAAATTGCTACAGAATAAAAAATCAGCTATTCGTAAGTGTGACGAAAGTTTTCGAGTGGATTTTGTGGTTTGAAAACGAAAAAATATAATATTGGTTTTCAAAACGTCGACCACTGAAAAATGCTGACTCTAGAAATTTCATTTGCTTATTCCATTCACTACGATTTTATGAATGAAAAAGATATGGAAAGCTTTCAAAGGAAGGACTAAAGTGAATAATTACAATTAAACTCTTTGTAAAGATACGTAGGTCATGAACAGAATTTTCATAACAGAAAAGTGCTCACTAAAGGAAGGATATTCACAGAAAATGGAATCTTCAATGAACAGGAAAAACATTTGATGAATTTGATGAACAGTAATCAGGATGGAAAATTTTGATTTGAGGGTAATTCGAATTTTCCTTCTTCCTTCTGATATATGTGTATCTACATCTGACTATGATTATTCGAATCATTTTTTCATCCATCGATGTTTTCTCATTGTTTTCTTCGACCATTTCTAAACAATTTTTTGAGCCGTACATAGAATGTTAGTAGTGTTGTTATTGTCATTGTTGTGATCGTTGTTATTGTCATTTCCAGATAAATACGACACGATAGTTTATGTTTCTCCTGATACATTTATGTGACGTGATACGGCTATTTGAATTTCTAGAAGTTTGGCCAATGTACGATTCATCACAATCTCTAACTGGAAATTGATGAACATCATTATATTTTTTTCAACTTGTTTTGGAATGGTGAATGCATTTATATCAGCAATTCGCTCCGTGTTCTATATTTTTGATCCTCACAAGAATTATTTCCACAACGGCAAAGAAACATTGAAGTATGCTGAAAGATATATTCGTGAAATGAATCAAATAAATGTATTTTAAAAAACTAAAAAACACGCTTTTAAAGAACATCGAACTGAAACTCATTCATACACAGAATTTTCATTAAAAGTGTCAATTTGTACTTATTCAAGATTTAATATCCTCACCGGGAGATAGAAAGTCCATACAATTTTGATTTATCTTTGGATACCCACGTCTTATCTGTCACAGTTTCACAACAGCTTGTGAATAATAATAATGATAATAAGTTCTGATGAAATTCAATGAGAAAAAGACTCTTCACCGCTATACATTTCAATTCTGAAACAGCTCCTATCTTCATAGAGGACGTAGACCCATCTACGCAGGTGTAGACGAACTTTAATGAGTCAAAATAAACTTGTAAATATCATTTCAACAACAAACACGGAGTTTGTTACATAACAAATGAAGAAAATATTTCATTGATGATTTGTTATTGAAAGTAAAATTGGAGTGGAGCTAACTTGCTACTTGTTGATTTCAAGACAATAACAGTTCATCGTCTCGTATTTCTGAAATGATGCCAAGAAGGAAATGTTGATGAGAATGATTTCAAGTTTTATGAAATAGAATATTTCAACAGAATTTTCAATTCTGTAGACATATTGGAAACCGTTATTTGGACTTCATAGGATTTGTAGCTATGTTGCTGGTGTAGCCACTTTTGTAGCTGTTCAGTAGAACACCCAATGTAGCTTATATTACTATTCGAGGGTAGAGAATGAACTTTTGTCCTGTGAGTTTGTACTACGAACATGGAAATCTGGAAAAGCCACTTGCTTGAGTTTTCATCGAAAATCATTTCTCTAAAAGAGTATATTTTTATTCATCAATTTCTATTTTGTCCCCTTCAAAGTAGTCTTCCTCAGATATAATACACCTGTGCAAGGGTTTTTCCCAATTTTCGAAGCAGTGCAATCCTGATATGTACTTCTTGGGGAATATTTGAGGTCTCTCAGCAATTCGATTTTCATCTCCTGAATCGTCGCAAAATGCCGTTCTTTCATGGGTCTCTACAATCTTCAGAACAGAAAAAAGTCACAGAGGGCAAATCTGGTAAATACGGTGGCTGAGGCATAATCACGGTGTTGTTTTTGACCAACTATTACAATCAATGGCGGTTGAGAAGGTCTATCATCGTAATGTAGAAGCCATTTTAATGGGTTATGATTAGCCTCGAAAAGGTTCAGCCCTTAGAAGGTACTGTTTTATATGTTTTGTTATAATATAGTTAGAAATTAACTTCGAATAATTGCAAAAGATAACTCAAAAAGTTTCTTCAGGGTTAGAAACATCTATATCAATTTCTATTTTGTCCCCTTCAAAGTAGTCTTCCTCAGATATAATACACCTGTGCAAGGGTTTTTCCCAATTTTCGAAGCAGTGCAATCCTGATATGTACTTCTTGGGGGGTATTTGGGGTCTCTCAGCAATTCGATTTTCATCTCCTCAATCGTCGCAAAATGCAGTTCTTTCATGGGTCTCTACAATCTCCGGAACAGAAGAAAGTCACAGGGGGCAAATCTGGTAAATACGGTGGCTGAGGCATAATCACGGTGTTGTTTTTGACCAACTATTACAATCAATGGCGGTTGAGAAGGTATATCATCGTAATGTAAAAGCCATTTTAATGGGTTATGAGTAGCCTCGAAAAGGTTCAGCCTTTAGAATCAGTAGGTACTGTTTTATATGTTTTTTTATAATATAGTTAGAAATTTACTTCGAAGAATTGCAAAAGATATCTTGTTATACACATAAGTTGAATATTCATCTTCAGGAATAGAAACATCTACTTCCTCTCACTATTTTCAGATAATAAAAGTGTTGAATATCACTGGACTTTAATCTTTATCTTGAAGATGATAACTTAGTGATCGAAACACGTTATTTTTGTAACGAAAGTTTTATTTGAACATTTTCTCGGTTATGGAAGTAAATATCGTTAGAAAAGTGAAAAAGTAAAAAAAGGGAAAAAGCTGAACAGTTAGTGAAAAAGTAAAGTGAAATAGAGTAAGGCACAAAAAAATAAGTAAAGGAAAGTGATAGTAGAGTAACAGTAAAGAAAAGTAAGTATGGTAAAGTGAAGTAGTAGTAGTAATTAAAGTAAGTAGTAGTAAGTAAGTAAGTAAGTAATATTAAGTAAGTATTAGTACTAGTAGGTAATCAGTAGTAGTAAGTAGTAAGGTAAAAAGTAAAGTGGGTCTTTTTTATAACGAAAAGTTTGAGTGTAAATTTTCTCTGTAAGGAAAATAATTATTGTTAGAATATTGTTTTTCTCTTGCTATATTTCAAACTTCAATACATGATGCCATTTTTGGTCATGTGTTGGTCACAATGTCAAACATTCAACATCTAGTTTCGATTCAGGGCCGATTATTGTAAACTATCACGTTAATATTTTTTTTTGACTTTTTGAAGCATATCAAGCCATAAACTAGTTTTTGTTTGAATAACCAACCACTATATTCCATTATATATATTCAGTTTCGATAGATTTATAGTAACTAGTTGTTTTAATAGTCCAAACAGCGTTGGGAAAAATACACACCGCGGCTGGTGAATTATTATTATAAATCAAGAGTCAGTCAAACAGTACCAAATTTTCGGTGTGGTTTTTTGTGTGTTATGGTGGGTGTTGTAACAAGATATATAACTGCTAGTAGAGATAATTCCTTTGAAATTGTTACTATTTATGTAAACAGAATATACAGAAATTAACTGTTACAATAAAGAGTGTAATAATGGTTTGCTGTATTCATGATGCAATAGTATCTTAAACAGGAATGGAAATGCATGAGATTTCAAACACTTTTTGAAAACTATCAATAGTCTCAGTCAAGTTGGGGCAAAAAGCGAGGCGATATTAAAGTCCAAGTGATTTCAATTTGTGTTATTGAATAATCGAGGAATTTTGCTATTTTGTAGTTTGTCACTCCCTGAAGAATCAGGTGGAATAACACTTCATTTATTACTGAAGAATGTGATGTAATTATAGTCAAAACAGGTAATTTTTTTCGATGATGAGTATTGCTAATTTGGAATAATTGGCTGCATATTGAAATTTTTCGAGTCCAATCGCGGCGATACAATATAATTTATTCAAGAAAGACTTCATCTTGAGATTTTCATTGAAGTTTCACAAAAACACAATACGTGTTTCGCCATACAATGGCTTCTTCAGGCGTATCTTTACTAACTGAAATCTACATATTCAATATATGTTTTTACAATTTGAAGTACTCGTGTTTTACCTAGCCAATTATTTAATTGTGTTGCTCTGTTTGGAACTTTTGGTGTAGTAGTTAATATTACTGGAATTATTTTAACACCTCGACATGTGTCGAATTACCATTTTTAGACGTTTTGATGAAGAGGACCGACACTAAGTGGGGAACATCTATATACCAAAAACTCACGCACACGGGACAGTATCTGAACCACGAATCCAACCACCATCAATCCACTTAAAGAGAAATCATCAAGACTCTATTAGACCGTGCTTTCGGGCCCTGTAACACAAAGGAAGGTCTTGAGAAGGAACTAGACATCATCAAAAATTATCTTCAACGGAATGGCTACTCCAAAGCGATGGTAGAAAAAAAAGATGTTGGCTATAAGAGAGCAGGAGCCTAGCAAGAAAGAGAAGCCGTCACAACCAGTGCTTGCACTTCCCTACATCAGAGGATTACCGGAGAGGATAAGAAGAATTGGTTCCAAGTACAACATCAGAACCTGCTTCAGATCCGGTAACACTATCCGTAGCAGCCTCACGAAAACCAGGCCACCCAACGCAGACTATGATTCCCAGAATTGCATTTACCGGATTTTTTTAGTTGTTTCAGGGATTTCAAATCATTTTATATATTAGACAATGGAAGTCCAAACTAGTGAACTTTATTTGATATAGCTTGAAATATGTCAATTACTAGATTTACTTGACTATTACAAAGAACACATTGTAAAATTAATTCAAGACAAGTAGATAAGGCAAATTTTAAAATTAATTCAAGACACTCAAGACACAGGTACCTAGAACAGGTATCTATGGTGTAAATAAGGATAGCTCTGTAAGTATGATTAGCTTGATCTTCCTCTTGAAGATGATAACATGGTGATCGAAACACGTAGTAGATTGACCCAGTCTAAGCAACTTCTGTTCCATAACGTTTTTGCCGAAGTCGATAGTTTTTCGCGAATAATCCAAAAAGTAAATACTTTATTGGAGAAATCGTTCCCAGTGAATATGTAGCTTATTGAATTTGAATTGAGTTGACATTTATACAAGCAGAGTTTATATATAGTGAGAAGTATTCCTAACAAATTGGATAAATTCCGACCTGAATTTTAGTCAGACGCAGTAAATTTTCTTGGCAAATTTACTGATTTTCTTTTATATTTGATTTGTTTCCAAAAGTTTGTTGTTTTCAGGAGAGTGGAAACCCATAAACTCCAAGGATATAATGAGAATAATTTCTGAAATGTCATTAGGATTTGACTATCGAAATCACATTGTTTCAATAACAAAAATACAGAAATCACCAGGAGTTTCGTCCACCTAGGGAAGTAGAAGTTATATATGCAATTATTTCAGAAGGACTAATATCCAGAATGACTCCGAAAGGAAAAGGGATTTCCCAAGATTACGAATGGAGTCGAAAATCGTTATTCTACATCGAATGTTCGTGATTCTGTATAGAAATTAGCTCATTTCGAAGTATAATTCCGGAATTTTTCCATTTCATACATCGGGCAGCCTGTATTGCTGCCTCTGTTGACAGTTTATTTCTATATATTCCAGTTGAAACGAGGAACACTGAATTGATAGTCATTCGAAATCATATAAAATTGAGACATATGAATCAAACCTCGCAACACACGCCATTCAAAACAAACATCACTTTCTCTCACCAGAAAACATAAAACAAGTCAATAAAGGAAACCGTATGGACACCTGGGAAAACCTAAACATCCTTGCAAAAGTTATAATTCACTTATCGAGAAACAAATACAAATCAATACACAACAAGATCTAACATTTAATATGCTACACAATACAATACACATTCCTAGAAACAATTTACCCTTAGAGAAATACCAACACAAATGGTATTACCTGATGTAACCCAAGTACAGGCAAATTTGAAGACACATTCGGATGAAAGGAGAGGACAAATACCTGCACTAAGGCGTTCTAATCGTAAATGAAAACAAACAGGAAGGTAAAACGTTCAGTTTGAGTTATTAAAGCTTCAAATCCTCTTTGTAAACGAGTGTAAATATTGAAATATTGGGACGATAAAAAATCATGAAAATGTCAACTTTCGTTTTCAGACATCCCGTTTCCTTTGGGTTTCCACCCCCATTCAAAGATGGGGGTGGCCCAAGTCAGATTACACCCTGTATAAAAGATTCATGGACATATTCTGATAGCCCACATCAACTGCCAATAGCAAAATGTGGACATATTTCCAATATATCTGCGAATAAAGAAGATATAGGCAAAAAAATCAAAAGAGCTATATTCGATTTTTACACATCATTGAATAGGTCTCTAAAATACGCAACTATCTCTTATCGTTTACGAGATCCCCATGTACAGAAACGAATTTGAATAGCCCTGTATAAATCAATTTTTTGATGTAAGTACTTCAAGTCTTCATTTCAAATCCAACTGGTTTTGGTTGTGAATCGACTTCTTTTCCAAAAAGATAGCAGCTCATGTGTAAACATCGTTGAATCTTTGAAAAATAATGATAGAAAGTACAGTTCACCTTTTATAAAGAGCCTTACGCATATTGATGCAAATGTTCTTAAACAGGCTTTTTTTAACTGCTCTCTCTGTTGCTATATCGGAAACGGCAAGACCTACAAAGTCAGTTAAAAAAGAGATAAGTTTCCTATTATGGGAAACTTAACTTGAATAATATCTTTTCAGATCGAGAATATCAACGGTTGTTTTTGAAATATGCGCCAAAAACTATGAATGTCGAATTTCTTTTTTTGGCTCTAACGCCTCCATTTCAAATGATATAAAAACGGTGAAGGAACTTCCAATACTGTTTCATATTTGTTATAATCTGATATAAACTATTTCGCAATGCGACGTTTCTCTCATTAGATTTCTTCATTAACTTCATTTTTTTGAATACGGATCTCAAGTTTTTCTCATCATGAATTTGTTATTACAGTGTATTAAAAAAAAAGGGTTTTTCAACAGATTTTTCAAACGCCTTCATTTCGAATGATATAAAAACGGTGAAGAAACTTTCAATACTGTTTCATATTTGTTATAACCTGATATAAAAGAATTCGCAATGCGACGTTTCATTCATTGGATTTCTTCATTAACTTCATCATCTCTAGTCATCATGAATTTGTTATTACAGTGTCCATATTCGAAACAATAAAGTTGAAGATGAAGTGTAATGAACGAAACGTCGCATTCAAAATTTGTTTATATAAAATTATAACAAATATTAAACAGTATTGAAGGTTCCTCTGCTTCTTTATTCGAAATGGATGCGGTAGAGCCAAAAAGATGAAATTCGAAAATTCAAGTTTTTGGCGGATATTTCTAAAACAACACTTATACGAGGTCTCTTCAGAAAAAAATGTTTTTTTTCTTTCTTATGTTGGTATACTCGCCTCGAACATATGTTCACAGTTACAAATGTTTAGCATGTTCAATTGTTCGTAGTTTTGTGGACAAAAGCAACACTGTAACCACGACTCAGCCACCGTATCCACCAGATTCAATAATTATAATAATTTCTCCCCCTGCGACTTTCTCCTGTTCTTAAGGACGACGTATTGCGACGATAACAAAAAGTTCATATCAGGATTACAAAAAACCCTGATACAAATGGGGGAACAGAATACTCCGTGGGGAACTATTTTGTAGGGAAAGAAATAGAAATTAATGAACGAATGAATATTTTCTGACGAAAATTGAAACTCACCAAACTTTTTCAACCGACCTCATATTCTCTGAGTTCTGAAATGAAAATGGGTGGAAAAAAAAACGTAAAGACAAGAAAAAATCGGTTTATTTCCTCAAGTAGTACCAGTAGTGATAGTGATGGTTCCACGAAACGGGAATTGAAAATATTGAAATCTGAATTGAAGAGATTGAAACAGAGGCAGGTTAAGTACACTCATCAAACAGTTGATGAGTTTCTAGTTCCTTTGTTCGATCCGTCTTAAGATGACTCAGTGGTAGAACAATGGCTTGATAGAGTCGATTATCTGGCTGCAAGATGATGATACAATACTACGGCTGATATCGGGGAGGTTGAGCAATGAGTAAACCTAAGGAAAGAACTCAGTAACCTCCTCAAGAGCGGGACACTCTACGAAACCAACTTGCATTCAATTATTGCAGCACCAGTAACATCTGCATGAACACAGGAAACAAGCTTCTCCTGAGCATGTAAGCGAAAGCTTACGGTCAAATGATGATTTTTCAAACCAAATTTGAAAATGCTGCGAACAACTGCATTCAATGTATCGTCAAGATCAGTTGATATGTAAAAACCTTCATACTGAAAGACATCTGCAGGTATTAGCGAGAAAATGTGCACCTTGAATATCCGACTACTACATTATCGGTCATTCAACTGCCATGGATACCTACAGGTTACATGTTGGGTTCAGAAGAATACCTCGTGACTTGTGGGTTTAGTTAATACCCTACGGTCAAATGTGGTCTTACGGACTCCTGGTCAGTGGCAGAAATAAGTAGGGTGAGGGAAACTGAAACCCCCCGAAAGCCTTTGCAAAACATGACACCATGGACCAGCCTACCGAAGCTAAGGTGTAAGCAATCGTGCCGACAGCTGAATTACCGCAGGGTGATATACGGTCACGAATGATCCACTTGGGGAACTGGGCGATACCTCATTGTATTCAGCCTACCTCTGCTAATGCGGGGCTCTGCCAGAGGTGACCAACTCTTCTCTTGCTACTCGTGGAAACACACATGAATGAAACAACACAAAAACAGAAACGTCAAAAACAAAAACCAATTCCGAAGCTGGACAGAAGTGCTCACCCCAATCTAAGGCGGTGGCTGGGGATGAACACAAATGTCCACAATTCTACCGCTTGGAATTAGGCTGGACATTGCAGATCACCTCAAACAGCAAGGACACTTTCTGCGCCGAGAGCCAAGAGCTCCGCCTTGAATGAAGGCAAGGAACCGGCTGCCCCTGCATGAAAACTACCACATTTGTGCACCTCCACGGAGGTACACAATCCCAAGAAAGTTGAAGGAGCCGCGCAATGACAGTAACATCGATACACCCTCCAAAACCTTCGCGGAGGCCGCCTTTGTTCGATCCGTCACAAGATGACTCAGTGGTAGAACAATGGCTTGGTAGAGTCGATTATCTGGCTGCAAGATGATGATTCAATACTACGGATGATATCGGGGAGGTTGAGAGGCAACACACGGCAGCGGTTCGACGAAAATGCCAAATATGACGCAAGTTGGGAAGAAGTGAAACGTTTGATGGAACTCCAATTCCGTGAGTCTGTTCCATTTTCTAATTTGCTAAAGAGTGCTGCCAATTATGAAACAAAACCTGGTCAGAACTTGGCGACTATTGTTTTCAAAAGTTGTTTCAATTTGGCAATTCCTGATGAATATTTAGTCGATGCTGTAATAGGTGGTATAACAGATGAAAATTCAGCTCGTACTGTTAGATCAGCCCAGTATACTGATGCTAATTTGTTATATGCTTATTTGAATACCATGGGAGATATGCCATCTTGAATCACAGTCCCTAGTGATAGTTACCAAACTCCTTCATTCAGTAGTCGTTCTGTTCATCAAGACCAAAATAGAAAAAATTCCAAAGGAGGTTTAACTTGTTTTAATTGTGGTATTTCAGGACATGTAGCTCACAATTGTCACGAAGCGGAAGATCTCAGAGAAGGTTATAGATGCTCAAAAACAGTTATGTCTTCAAATCATCTTACGAAATGGATAAGTATACAAGACGACCAAAAGTGAGTTGAGCAAACGTTGCTCTGTAGGTAGAAAAGGTAAACGTTACCTTTGGTGAACGTCACCATCGAGCAAACGGTGCTCTGTAAGTAGAAAAGGTAAACGTTACCTTGAGCAAACGTTGCTCTGTGAGTAGAAAAGGTAAACGTTACCATTGGTGAACGTCACCATTGAGCAAACGTTGCTCTGTAAGTAGAAAAGGTAAACGTTACCTTTGGTGAACGTCACCATTGAATAAACGTTGCTCTGTTGAATTTTTCTAATATTTTTTTGTTCCCAGGTGAGAATAAGGTCTGAGGACAGACCTTTTGTAGGATGGCCGAATGTAGGAGATGACGAGTAACCCTGGATCGGTTGAATGAGAACAGTCACAGCTAAGCTTTCTTGGAGTCCACATGTTTGTTTATTAATGTTTGTTATGAGATTAGAATGAATATTGTATTCAGAGACTTCGTGTTTATGTTATCTGACATATTCCAGTTACTTACTTAACTTTCGTCCAATTCAATCAACTTTGTCGGTCTCACTGTTTTCGAAATAGCAATTTAAAAAAAACGGCCTGTATACAACACAGATCGGAATTCGGTAACAACGTCTTTGTAAAATCAGACACGTGCCTACAAAATTACCAAACTAACATCACGCTATGCCGTAACTCATAAAAATAAATAGCCCAAGTGGTTTGTGCCAAAAAAAATACAAAGTAAACGAATGAATGAAACGAATAATATCCGCCGCATCATAAGTCTCAGTACTTTCCGGACCGTACAAATAACGATTCGATAACAAAAATAAACCCATGAAACAATCCCCTCAAGCTGAATTCTTCATCGGCAGCTTATTGTTATAAAATTAAACGCTGAAAATACTCGCTCTTTCGAAATTTGGCTGTGCCTACCTTGATAGCCGGCCAAGAAAAAATTGATTTAGATAAATTAAAATCAAGATAAAGGTTTTTGTCTGGGCTAAAAATAAGTATTCTCGTACTTCCATTTGTCGTTCTGGCACAGATTGAAATCTGAAAATGTATATTTATTCCCTGGGATGCCACACGTGACAACGAGACTGAATCTTCAACGGGATTTTTTTGAAATGAAAACAGAAGAGTTCAACTTTTTCGAATGGAAACTATCGGTTAATTATAGACTGAGCTGTTAACGCAAAAATCATGGACAAGCTAGTGAATCGGTTGGGCAAAATATAATTATTTTTTTCAAGCAATTCGACTGACAGGAACAGGAAGCGAAGAGTTGACATTGAAACAGGAAATTGCTTCATCTTTCCCGACAAATAAACGATCACATGTCATTTCTGAACATTTCAAGGCTATCAGTTGAATTCAAAAATATACAGTTTTATTTTGAAGTCACTAATTCATACTCTTTCTTAATACTACGATTTTCATATGTAATTAAGAAATAAAAATTTCGAAGAACACATTAGCGAACTCAAAGTGAATATTACAAATAATAATGATATAACGGGTGATTTTTTGAGAGGTATAGGATTTGATTTTCAAAACAACAAAAAAAAAATGAAAAAATTGATGAAACCTTTATTGGAATCGATAGAACGATCAATATGAGTAATGTTTGAAGATGATTTCATGCAAATGTTGTCTGCGTCTCCGCTTTAGATGGCCCATGCGCAAGATCCAATTTTGGCACACTCTCTCTAACATATCGACCGGTATTTCACGTATAAATGCTTCAATATTGGCTTCCAAAGCCTCAGTCGTTGCTGGTTTATCTCTGTAGACTTGAGCCTCAACATGATCCCACAAGAAATACTCCAAAGGCGTTGAATCACACGATCTAGGCGGTCAATTGACGGGCCCCAAACGTGAGATAAACTGTTCACCGATGGCGGCTCTTAATTGGGCCATTGTGGCACCTTTTTGTTGAAACCACATGTCCAATTCTTCCATTTTGGGCAACAAAAAGTCGTCAATCATCACAAGGTAGCGCTCGCCATTCACAGTAACGTTTCATAATTCTTTGAAGAATTATGGCCCGATGATGACACGACCCATAATCCACACCAAACAGTGACTTTTTCGGGATGAATCGGTAGCTTTTGCAATACTTGTGGTTGGTCTTCATTCCAGATGCCTTATTAGGTTTTATACCCAAATCCTTCCGCAAAATTTTCCACGTATTGGAGTAACAGATGCCCAATTGCTGCGAATGGCGGCGCATCGACATTTCAGGGTCATCACGAACACTGGCGGATACAGCCGCAATATTTTCGCCGGTCCTCACCCTACGTATGCGTGTTTGTGGTTTGATGTCCAATAATGTAAACTGGGTTGAAAATTTAGCTTCCGAATAGCTCCCTCAGTAGGCCGACGAAACTGCCCATGAATTGGAAGAGGTGCACGATGCACTTTTTTCACCGAGCATGAGCTTTGATAATGAAATTCAATGATTTGCAAGCGTTAAAAAATTATGCCACCATTTAGAGAACAACTACGATTTCAACATAGACTACGACTATGACATACAGAAAATGGAGAGGACAAGTCAAACCTCCTGAAATCTCTGGAAATCAACAGAAGCAAAGTGCTACAGCTAATTTGTCGGTTTGTCAGAGGCGAAAATTTCTTTTGGGTTCAGAAAGACGGGTACCTATCTCTTCTGTTCTGTTTGAAATTTGTTTTGCCGTTAATCAGCTGTCGCCTCTATATGAACGACAACTCTCAGAAGTTGAGAAATTCGTGCAAGCTAAGGACTAACGAGGTCTTACCTTTTAAAGTGTGATTCCTATACTTCTCGTCGTGGTTCCAATGTAGACCGACCCGCAACTACAAGGGATCCGATACACCCCGGGTGTTGCTTTGGGGTCCTCAAGGACCCCAGAGATCCTTAGGACCCCTTGAGTATAGGTACTCGTCTCTCTGGACACAAGAGAAATTGTCGCCTCGAGAAAACCGACAAATCAGCTATAGCCAGCCAAATATGCTCTCAAAGAGGGCAGTCAGATAATCTCATTCGAATATTTCGTCCTTCGTACGCTCCAATAACGCTAGGCAATAGTCGTTGCCGATGGTTTTTCCTTTTCAGGGTAGTCGATTAATATCGCGCATCCCCAAATACTGATACCATAGGCTTGCCAGCCGACTGCTTTGCATGCTTTGGAGGCCATTCACCACGTTAAATCCACTCAGACGACGATCATTTTGATTCTGGTAACAGCCTCTTTGGGGCGTACATCGTCCTTTGGGCTCATTTCTACCTGGTTCAAACTTACCAAACAACTTTTTCTACAAACTAACAAATATTGTTTCACTCAAAATGTTTTATTTCACAAACTAAGAGTCCAACATCTATGAAATTTGTTTTGTCTTTTGCAGGTTAGGTTTAAATGAAAATCATATGGATTTTTAGCATCATCTGTGTGTTAACATACAAACTTTCCTGTTCACCCTATATAGAAAAGCAATAGAAATTCAGAAACACAAGGATAATTTCCATAAAAAAGAAGATCCAATGAGCATTAGTTAAATCTAGCTATCTGTTTTCAATTGTATATAAACAAGGTCGAAATGTGCATTTTCGAAAAGTTTCTGTAACTTTTTTCCTGTCAAAAATTTCTTATTTTCCAGAGCACTTCTTTACGTAGAATTCAATGGTGCAAATGGTAATTCAATAGTAAACAACTTTTTTCGAATGATATATCAATAATTATTGATGGAAAACTATATTTTTCAATGATACACCCTGTATATTCCTGCATATTTCAAGCTTGAAATTACCTTTCCAAAAATGTAGCACACTTGACGTTTTGCTAAAGTCATTTTTGAAATACAGAGGTTTTCAGTTTTTTCATGTAGACTTTAAAACGCACACTTTGATGAAGTAGGTTTTGGATGACGCGGCGATAAAACAGAAAGAAATTGTTCACTAGTAGCTGTCAAATGTTGAGAAAGATTTTCACAGCAGTAATTAAAACTTATACTTTCAATTTAATCTGATAACAGAGGTACAAACAAGTCCATAGCCGTTTGGTCTGGTGACCTGGCCGGCCAATGGTTAGGTTCTTAGTTGGCTATCCAATTATTACCAAAACTTGCAGCTAAAATAACAGCCAAAAAAATTTTGACAATTGCAATGTTGTGAGGCGAACTCGCGTCTTGTTGAAAATTCGATGTTGTAAAAATGGTTCAACAATTTACAATTGCTCTAGTTACAGTGCAGTAAATCATGATTTAGTGGTCTTTGGTTAGTATTTTAGTGGGTGGAAATATTTTTCATGGAAATGCTTTGTTTTTGCGAAATAGAAATGGACTGAAATTGTTACTGACTTGAACGAAGTTTGTCAATACAACACATCAATGAAACTAGTTTTCTTGTTATTGTTTTCAAATCATTAATGCCAACTGCTACAGTTTTCGATAAAGATATTTAAAGATTAATTTATTTGCATTTCGTGTCAGAAACAAAAATTAAAATATGGGTTAGGTATTCTGGAATGTATTATTGTAGAGAGCTATCTGAAATGGTCTGTTTTGACTGTAGAAAATAGAATTTTATCAGCTCGAACTTCCATTGTCTAATATTTTCCTGCTATGATTCGAAATATGAGAAACAACGAAAGAAATACGAATGAATAGCGGAAATATCAATTATATCAAGTAAAAAAACCGTGATATGAGAATACAATGAAACGAATGACATAATTAAAATACAAAACGACCACAGAATAAAAAAAAAACATAAAAATTGGCAGAAAATTTGAAAAAAATAAGAATTTAAATAAGCTGTAGAAATTTTGAAATATTTCAATCCAAGTAACTTCAAGACGTTTCAATTGTTAGTAACCACAATCGTCTTTAGATGATGACTGGACTATTCCTCCGAAAGTTAACTCTTTATGAGCTATTCGAGCGCTTTCTTTTCTCTCTCTCCCTCTCACCGCTTCATTGATTCAGCGGGAGTTGACCGTTTGTCGGGAGTTGATCGTTTTCCGCTATCACAGGTTTCCAGATGTTGCGTATGTCTACGCTAGTTTGGTTGAATGCGTCGTTGGACATAGGCAGCTTCTTTGAACTTTCTTTCAAACCAGTGTTCCTTCCTCTGGATGATCTCAGCTTGGGGACACTTGGTGCTTTGTCGATGAGTACAAATATGCTCTGCTATTCCCTTTGTCTATTTTCCACGATAGTTTTACATTTGTTCCAGATGTTGCGTATGTCTACGCTAGTTTGGTTGAATGCGTCGTTGGACAACATATAGGCAGCTTCTTTGAACTTTCTCTCAAACCAGTGTTCCTCCCTCTGGATGATCTCAGCTTGGGGACACTTGGTGCTGTCGATGAGTACAAATATGCTCTGCTATTCCCTTTGTCTATTTTCCACGATAGTTTTACACCATCATTACACCATTTGAAATTGGTGTGAAATAGACAAAAGTGTGTTTTTATAGTGTATACTAAGTGAACATAAATTTCGGCAAAATTAGCAATTCGTCAATCAAATATGTTTTTCTTGTGCTCTGCAAATAGGGTTTGCCGCACTGACAGGGTATCCGGTGAATGCAATTCTTGGAATCGCAGTCCACATTTGGTTGCCTGGTTTTCGTGAGGCTTCTACGGAAGGTGTGTTCGAATCTGAAGCAGGTTCTGATGTTATACTTAGACCCAATTACTTTTATCCTTTCCGTAGGCAAGTACCAGCACTGATTGTAACGGCTTCTCTTTCTTGTAAGGTTTTGCTGTCTTCTAGCCAAAGCCTGTTCCACCATAACTTTGGAGTAACTCTTTCGTTGTAACTTGTAACTTGTTTGATGATGCCTAGTTTCTTCTCGAGACCTTCAATCGTATTACAGAGCTCGAAAGCACGACCCACTAGAGCCTTGATGCTTTCTCTTTTGGTAGATTGGTGGTGGTTGGATTAGTGGTTCAGATACTGTCTCGTGTGAGTGGGTTTTTGGTATACAACGGTTTCCCACTTAGTGTCGGTTTTTTTCTCTAATACTTCTTGAAAATGGCGATTTGTTTTGGATTTCCTTATCCATTGTAAAGGTGATGGAAGGTTTTGCGCTGTTGATGTTCTCCAGCACAGGTATTGATGTGCTCCAGGTCTGTATTCCCATGGTCCAATACTATGAAGGTATCGGCAATATACCTCAACCAGACTGAAGGCTTTTTCTCGGCTTCTTCAATGTCCAGAGTTTCAAACCAATACATATATATGTTGGCTACAACTGCTAAAAGTGGCGATCTCATTGGCAGGACCTCATCTTCATCTCCTCTTCACTCTGTGGTCATTTTGTAGGTTGATTATTTCATTCGTTTCATTATATCTTTATTCT
>NW_019293718.1:6800-70053 GCF_000500325.1 Leptinotarsa decemlineata
CTATTCTTTTTTAATTATTCTTTTTTACTTGTTTCAGGGATTTCAAATCATTTTATATAATAGACAATGGAAGTCCGAACTAGTGAAATTCATCACGAAACATTGTCAATCACCTTCAAACAAAAGTATTTCATGAAAGATGAGAGGATGTTTGAACGTGAACCGACAAAGAGCAGCTATCTTGACACACTGCAACCAAGTCAGATTCTTGTTGATTCATTGCTTCTTCATACATTTCATGGGATTGTTCATATTTATTCAGATTTTGTTTCTCATGAAGGACTGAAGTACTTCCCGATGCAAAATTAAGACTTTTATCTACAGTTCTTCGATGTGGACTTGGCATTCGCGAAGGGATCATTTGGTTAATTTCTGAAAGAATAACTCAATGAATAAATTTACTGAAAATTGGTTTCCTATAGAAGATATTCATTGTCAAATCATTATTTCCTCCTACCGGTAGAAATTGTCGCAATAACATTTTTTGTTGAACGATTTTTCTTCAACTGTATGGATAATCTATCTTCAAAGTGGAGATGATACATTCCTAATTTCTTTAACACTGTCCTGCTGATGCACTGTTGTAGCGGTAATCGCCATCGAAACTAGTGAATTGTTTTTAATTATTAAATCTATATTGAAAATTGATCATACAAAATAATCACTCATATCTACTATACCTTTCTTCTTCCTTCAGAAAAAGAAAAAAGTGAATGCCGATATCACCCTATTTATTCTGACACAAACTCGCTTCAACAAAAGCCATTTTCGAAACTTTACAGTCAGCATCTTCACATTTCAATTACTTCTCGTTTTGCTTAGAGCTTTTACTCAATCAATTCAAAACCTTTCAGTACCCGATGGCCCTTTTGAGTACTGGCTTTATACCTCTCATAAAAACACATTAGAATTCATAGTCATTTGTTCACCAATCAGACGAGTATATACTACGAAATTTAGGACAGTTTGGGGTTGACAGAGGCACAGGCTATTTCACAACAATGATATCGAGTGATTCGCTACTTGTGTTTTATGTGTGGAGTACGTGATTCTACTCTGCTTCTGAAAATGGAATTTCCATTGACGTAAAAATAAAATGGGAACAGTAAGGTCATGCTGTTGAGCTGAGCGTCACATCGAACTCTGATGAAAGGTTCCGTTCGTTTGCCTTAGGGTTTTTGAAAAATTTCATCTTTATTCATCGCTGCCTGTTTGTATTTTTCCAGGTGGCCAGCTGTTTTTCAATCCACTTTTTCCATTTGAGCATCATATCCTTAGTAAGTTTATTATCCCAGCTGATTTTTGTTCGCCAAATATTCTGGAACAGAATTCTTGCCATGATTGTACTCAAGAACCGAAAAAAGATAAAAAATAGTCATCACCCTTCTTTAGACATCTCTTTTTGTAACATGTGCTGAAGATCATCTTCATTCTATTTTATTGAATAATCAAATTTGGCTTCATTGGGATTCAAAATTAAACCTAGAAATCTTTGAATGGGTAATGATAATTATCGTTCCAAATTTCAAATTCACGTCCAGATATTCATCTGGAAAGGTTTTCAAGAGTTCTCTTGATTTACTCGATTAATTTCGTATGATGAAACCTCCTCTTCCATGTACTTTGATTTCACCAGCTGGTCGCTCTTCGACAAAAGTCTGGTTTCCCATTCGATGAAATCAATCCTACTTGTAGTTTCTTCCAAGGTTGCTGTGGCTCGAAATATCATCTATCTGGATTTTGTGATATTTTGTAATATATCATTCCCAAACTGTCAATTTAGAAAAAATCTCAACAAGATCCTTCAATCTTCAATTTACATGTAAAATTACATCCTAATATTTGGATCTAGACAATATATGTGATTAAAAAAGAAAAAAAGAAGTTTGTTTGCTGTGTGCAAACAAGCCATAACGGTAACTAGTGACAAATCTAAAATATTACTGTATAAACTTCAAAGTGAAGTATGAAAGTGTTGTCTGGTAATAAATACCATCAAGTAAGTGCATTTGCCACTATTTTGCGTCCAATCTCGCTGCCAAGATCCATATTAAAATAGACACACCGCACCTACTCACCAAAAAACTTCTCAAAGTAAAGTAAATTACAAAGTTTTTTATCGTAGTTGATAAAGATATCTATGGGGGTCATATTTTTCATTGAAGTTCGCTACATAACATCATTGGCGTCACAGTATCAATAAATAATTACTAAATATAAAATGGACGACGGACGTTAAAAGAATGTTTGCAAAAATATAAGAAAGCAAGAAACTAATGAACCAAAATATCAAAGAAATAAAGAACGAAGTAATAAACCTAACTACAAAAATAGTAGAAGTTAACCAAAAAATTCTAAAAATTGAAACTGAAAACATTTCATTGAAAGAAAAACTAAAAGTAGCTGAATGAAAATTGAGGCGAAATGACATAATGATTTTTGGGATACCGAAAGAAGTAGATTCTTTGAGTTACTTTAAAACGATAACCGAAAAGAACTTCTATAAAAGATCAAAAAGAATTTTTTACATATACACCTTACATAATATAGGAACATATAACTGATCATCTTTCCATAGTTCTCCAACTCATATCACAGAAAAAACATGTAAATAATCTGTCCACAATTAAGTACTACCTGGATAAAAGTAAATTAATAAAAAATATTCAGGAGGTATGAAATCTACACGGCTGAAAACATTGAACTATCAATAGAAATACTCGTCACAAAAATACAATCGGCAATCAAAAGCAGTACAAATAAAAGTCAAAAGTAAACGAAGTCTTTGGATCACCAGTTATATGTGATAATTAAACTGACGAATGAGAAAAAACATATTTATAAAAAACTCCGAATTCAATCAACAACAGAAAATAAAACTAAGTACAATCAAATGAAAAATGAACTAACTACATAAGATTATAGATACGGCAAAGAAAAAGTACTATCAAAAATAAATTGAGAAAAACGGTAATAACTTTAAAGGTCTATGGAAAACGGTAAACGAATTAACTGGAAACAAAAAAGAAAAACTAATAAATGAAATAAAAAAAGAGACAGGTGATATAGTAAAAAATGACAAAGAAATAGCAAAACAATTTATTAGCCATTTCACTAACATATGTAAAATACTGCCTGAGAAAATAATAGATATAAATCAACTACCCCGCTCCTCAAAAAAAATCTTATGTAATTCATTTTTCCTAAAAGAAACTACTCAGTTTGAGTCCTTGAAAACAATACTTAAAACGAACAATACAAAAATTAAAAATAAGACATTGACAGGAATCGATGTTATTTGAAGAAACATCAAAACACTAGCGCGTGAAATTGCTGAGCCCCTTACTTACATCATTAACCTCAAATTTTCTACAGGACAGTGCCCTTAGGTATTCAAGACAGTGGTAATAAATCCTGTATATAAAAAAGGTGACAGAACTGATGTGTCAAACTATAGATCGATTTCCCTTATCTCAAACTTGGCAAAAATCTTTGAAAAATTTTAAAAAAACGTATTATTAACTTCTTGAATAAAAACGACATTATATCAGATCGCCAGTATGGATTCAGAGAGAAGAGATCAAAAGAAGATGCTATAAACTATCTGATAAGTAAAATTAGCTAATATGTTGATAAAAATATACCTAGTTTATGTGTCTTTGTGGACCTAGCAAAGGCTTTCGACACGGTAAGCCATAAACAACTACTGGAAGTATTGGAAGGGATTGGATTCAGGGGAATTCCATATGAGTTAATGAAAAACTATTTATCATCACAAGATCAATACGTAAAAATAAATAGTCAGTATAGTGATTCAAAAGGAGTTGAGTTTGGTGTGTCTCAAGGAACAATTCTAGGTCCAATCCTTTTCAACATTTACCTCACTGACTTATACAGTGTCATCCCCAAAGTATGCACCATATGGGAAACTTATTTATTAAGGGTTTTACGACAAAAAGTTATTCTTGATAAAAGTTTTTGTATCCCCTAAAACTGAACACACACCAACGAAATACAGTAAAACACGCGTAATATGCGAGGAGCCTTCAAATATTTGATTTTGAGACAAGAGTAAAGTACTCTTATTTTGAAAAATCTCGGGAAATGTTATTTCGAAAAGTTGTTCAGCATTAAAAAATACATCTAGATTTGAAGTCATGGCCATCTTAGTGGAGTTTTATTTTTTACCAATTTTTCAATAGGAGACTACGAAAAAAAATTATGATAAATTGACAGCATCCTGTATACAACGATTTATTTTATAAGCCTGCAATATTACAATTTACACAACTATGGCGTTACCACGGTCAATTTTTTTGAAGAGTAAAATAATTTTCAAAATTTTTGGTGCAGTTATTTTTATTTTTTGTTAGGAGCGTCAGCAAGTGGAGCAAATTCACGAACAAAATAAAATCACTTTTAACAAATGTATCATACAAATTTTTTTGTATAAGGTTACTGCTGATAATTAAAAAATTATAGGGTCCATGGGATTTGAACTCACGATCTTTGAATTACAAGGCATATGTTACAACTACATACGCCAACTCACGTTATTTTAAGGAGGATTTTTGGGTAGTCATGAAGGACTTTCTACAGTTGGACTGAATACTACTGAATATTACTAATAGCATGAACCGCATGTGTGAACTTTTCCAAATGATTTTTTGGTAGGTGTTCTGATTGAAGTGTTTCTATCAAAGAGATTTTCAATAACAGTTGTACAAAAAATAATTTTTAAAGAATTTGATTTCTAGGTAGCCGTGGAAAATATCATCTATCTGGATTTTGTGATATTTTGTAATATATCATTCCCAAACTGTCAATTTAGAAAAAATCTCAACAAGATCCTTCAATCTTCAATTTACATGTAAAATTACATCCTAATATTTGGATCTAGACAATATATGTGATTAAAAAAGAAAAAAAGAAGTTTGTTTGCTGTGTGCAAACAAGCCATAACGGTAACTAGTGACAAATCTAAAATATTACTGTATAAACTTCAAAGTGAAGTATGAAAGTGTTGTCTGGTAATAAATACCATCAAGTAAGTGCATTTGCCACTATTTTGCGTCCAATCTCGCTGCCAAGATCCATATTAAAATAGACACACCGCACCTACTCACCAAAAAACTTCTCAAAGTAAAGTAAATTACAAAGTTTTTTATCGTAGTTGATAAAGATATCTATGGGGGTCATATTTTTCATTGAAGTTCGCTACATAACATCATTGGCGTCACAGTATCAATAAATAATTACTAAATATAAAATGGACGACGGACACATTTGAAAAATCAAAGAAGCCGCTACTTTATAGTAGAAGCGACAACGCCGCTTCGTCTGAAATATTTTAGGCGTGTAAGGCGTTTAGGTCATATTGATTTATGCATACTGTGAAATGTTTAGGTTGATCCGTTAAATAGTTTGTCAGAAACGGCTAATTAACGCTCATCATGAAAAGCCCTGATATGTGTGTGTATGTGTCACTTCTCTTGTTTTGTATTTTAGTCAGTGAATGATTTGTTACTGGGTTGAGGTAGAATTGAAACTAGCAATAAATTATTTCTGTTTTTGCATGCATATCACAATTTAGATGGCCCAGATTTCATTCCTAGAAGCAGCTATTTTTTATTTCTGTGATATCACTGGAGTGGTACGGAACCTTTAACAAGCGACGGAATACTTACTGGAATCCAATTTTTAATCAATATTGAAACTGCGAAATAATAGAAAAGCTACAAAATTGTACTCACGAATAATAATAAAAGATATACACGATGACGATTAAACAATTTCAACACTATAAACTTTGCGCTTCATGACACAATTGAACTGAAGAAACTTCTATATAATGAAAACGTGCCTTCATACTGTGAACATTGTCAACTTATTATCATGGATATTGTTATTCATTTTCATCAGTGTAATAAAAAAATAAAATAGTACTTGATTAAGAAAAAAGTAACCACAACATATAATCAGTAACAGGTAAAAAACACAGACGATCATAACTATAAATTATTTGATCCACTTGATACTTATCCATTTTTTGCTTAGAAATTTACCTGGCTGGTTTCAAAATATTTTAAAATTTGTAATAAAAAAGTGAATTTTTTTTATCACACACTCCTACTTCATTAGGTGTATTGGGTTTTTGATATAGTCAAAGATAATTGGTTGGATTGACTTACACCTATAACAAGAACAAGGCTTAAAAAAATTTAGCTAATAAATTCGGGTCGTAGATAATTAGTTTCAGGTAATACAGTCAATAGGATCTGAATTCAATTGCTGAAATTTATGAATTCGTTCTTTACCCTGAAACAATACTTTTTGTTTTACTAGTGTAGGTTTACTTGTGATTCACTCTTTGGAACCTTTGGTGTAGTAATGAATATAACTGGAGTTATCCCAACATCAAACCGTTATTTTAACACCTCGACACGCGTTTCGATTACCAAGTGATCATCTTCAAGAGGAAGATTAAACTAAATATACATTCAATGTTATCTTTATTTATACCATAGATACCTCTGCAAGGTACCTGCGTCTTAATTGTCTTAAATTAATTTTTCAATGTTGACTTATCTACTAGTCTTAAATCAATGCCACAGTGTGGCCTTATGTAATAGTCAGTTAAATCTGATAATTGAAATATTATTTCAACAATATACAATTAGGTATTGGTCCACCATCGTTATTCATAGTCTTAATATTTTTACTTATTTCTACTCTAGCAGGCATCTAGATGCTTGTTGTTCAACTTGTCTAACTAATCTTAATGACTTAAGTCTATGGAAAGGTTTTGTTGCAAAATATGATGGGCGACTTCTAATTTTTATGAACATCCATGTTCCTTATATCTTATTTCAATTGATCTTTTTGTCCTTCCATAATATTTTACATCAAAGTTGTTACATTTAATTTTGTAAATTCGAGAATTCGGAAAAGTCTGGAATTTACGAAATTTAATTAAGGACTGTGATGCAAAATATTATGGAGAGACAAAAAGATCTATCAGAATGAGAATATAAGGAACACTTAACACAACTTTAAAATGGAAGACTAGAAAAATCAGCAGTCGCCCATCATGTTTAGCAACAAAAACATTCTATAGACTTTAGTTCATTGAGATTGGTTAAAAAAGTTAACAACAGACATCTAGATGCCTACGAGAGTGTAGAAAAATAAGTAATATTATGAATACCTATGGTGGACCAATACCTAATAGTATATATATAGCTTGATAAAATAATATTTTGATTATGGAATTGGCCGCGGTGGTAGTGCGCCCGAGTCACGATCGGAAGACCGTGGGTTCGATTCCCGCCTCGACCAGATATTTTTCTTGAGAGAATTTATCTGGTTGAAGCTGGAATGATTCTGCAACCGTGTTAGGAATCACACGTTAGTCCTTAGCTCGCACAAGTTTCTCAACTTCTGAGAGTTGTCGTTCGTATGGAGGTGACAGCTGATTAACGGAAAAACAGATTTTAAACAGATTTTTTTTGAAAGATTATCAGATTTACCTGACTATTACACATTGTTAAATTAATTTAAGACAATTAAGACGCAGATACCTTGCAGAGGTATCTATGGTATAAATAAGGATAACATTGTATGTATATTTAGTTCAATCTTCCTCCTGAAGATGATCACTTGGTAATCAAAACACGTGACGAGGTGTTGAAATAACTGTTTGCTGTTAGGACAAAAATTCAGTGTAGTTTTACTCCAAGGGAAGATATTATTTCAGAAAATGTAGCATGAGTGAACTACTTTGAATACCTACCTATGATCATCAATAATATTTACTTACCATTACTAGACCTTTTCCGCTTCGCGCAATTCCTTCTTGAGCTGTCGTGGGTTTTTTATTCAACTGTTCCCTTCTCTTTCTCTGAAACTCATCGTCAAATGTAAGAGCTGCTATTCCTTTTCCCATTGCACCCGTTATGCGAGACATTGCTCCTGCTGCACCACCGACAGTATGACCAAAAAGACTTCTCACACCCAGTGCTAAACCTTCAGCGAATTCTCCTGGTCCTTGAATTGCACCCTGTTCCATATAACAAAAAATTAATGAAAAATAAAACAAGTAATGTGTCCAATTCAAATAAAATTGAATAGACCTCATGTAGCATCACAAATTCTACAAATCCTTTGCATATATTTCAGTTTTAAGACATTTAATTCATTAACTATTTTCTATTTATTTGAAAAATGGATTGAAACACATCTTTTTTTCGAGTACCTACACTTGAAGAACATTTGCTGCCGGCAAATATCCAATAGGTGGCATATCTATATGTGCCACATCTTGGAGAAAAATCACGGTTTCAACATTAACTACGACATATTCCACACAGAAAATAAAAGACATAAATTGAACCTGAACGTTTGAAATTGAACATTCAAATTCCTTACTGAACCAATTGAGTGGGGTGATTACTACTGTTGTATATAAAAATTGTAGACCAGTTTGTGTACTATTACTACTGATGAAGTTAAGGTGTTAGCCAAACCCGTGTAGAATAAAAATTTCATTTATGAAAAGTGCATAATTATTATCATGGACAGTTGAACAAAGATATTTCAATGATTTGCAGTAAACAAATATATCATATTATAGTGTCAGATTATTAACCAAATGATATACATTCTATCGGTCTTCTTTGGGCTGGCTAAAATCTGCCTCCGTCTTCAGAATTGAAAAAATTCTGAGTCTATAAGCAGTTTATCTTTGCTGATAGTCTTTATTTCTGAACTTTCTCGACAAATATCACAGAAAGTCGATAAAAATTGTTTTTCCTCCACAAAAAATCAACTTTCTTCATATACAGGGCTTTTCATGATGAAAATTTCACAGTATCAATATGACCTATACGCCTAAAATATTTTAGACGAAGCGGCGTTGTCGCTTCTACTATAAAGTAGCGGCTTAATGGTGAGTGCAATATAATTGCAAGTAGAACATGCCGAGTATTTCATGAAAGATATCCACAACTTCCGAAGCCGAATAATAATGTGATAAATCGACCTACTAAAAACTGTAGGTTGAATGGAACCTTCCGTCCAAAAATCATTCGTAAGAAGACTAAAGTGGATGATGATGACAATGGTATAACAGTTTTCGGATACTTTCATGCATTTCCAAATGCTTCTCTGCACGAGGCTGAAAGGGAGATAGGTACACCCTACGTGACAATTTGTCGAATTCCTTATAAGCATAAATGGCATCCCTATAAGTTCTACGGTGTCCAACATCTGAAAGCGACTGAATTACCTCGTAGAGTGGAATTCTTTGAATGGTTACTTGTCAAGACTCAAGAGGATGAACATTTCCTTGACAATATCATATGGACAGATGAGGCCAAGTTCACAAAAAATGGAGTTTTCAATAGACACAACAGTCATTATTGGGCGCCAGAAAATCCTCATGTTGTCCGCCAAAGGGGTTTTCAAGAAAGATGGCAATTCAATGTAATTTGTGCCATAAAGAATGAGTCAATTTTTTATATCGAGTTTTATGATGATAATTTGAATGCATCAAAATATGAAGATTTACTGAGGAATGGAATTCAAATGATTTTAAATAATAGACCAGGAAGAGAACGTGTATGATACCAAATGGATGGTGCTTCACCCCATAATTCTCATTCAGTCAGCGAAGCTTTTATCGAAATCTTCGAAGACAGATGGATTGGTAATAATGGGCCTTTTCGTTGGCCTCCTAGAACACCAGATGGCAATCCTTTAGATTTTTTCGTGTGGGGTTTCATTGAAAATATGGTTTACTCTACTCCAATAACAACAATGGAAGATATGAAATCGAGAGTTACAACTGCTTTCAATAGTTTGACTCCAGACTTGATCAGAAGCGCTACACATGACAATCTTTTGAAGAGATTACATGTTTGTTTAAGTAGAGGTGGAGATGTGATTGAACATATTCTGAAATACACTGCCGATTAAATTAAGTCATTAATTTATGGGTTTATTATTTTCAGTTCGTGTTTCAGCGTTAATAAAACTATTGTTTGAAGAGAAGTTTCATTCGATGGTTGAGGAGTATTTTAATAATTATCTTTTCATTGTTTAATCTGTGACTAATTGAGAAACATCAAACGAAATCTGTTTTACAAAAATGAGTGATGAACAAGGAAACCATGTCAATTTCCGTTTGAAACAGTTAATCTCGAAAACGGTTCAAAATAGAAATAGTACTATCTGAACAAAGTTAATCTAAAATTGGATGTAGAGCTCAAAAATGTTGAAATATACAGGGTGTTCTATTTGAAAAAAATTAGTTCCACTAATTTTTTCATGAGATCAAAGTATCTGCATTCTTTGAAGACACTGTATGAGGCAAATGAAAATATGACTCGGAGTGAAGATCCTCATAGTATCACTCCACTCCATTTCAAATTTAATCGTTTTAGTGCAAGAGAGTTCAAGATTATCAGCATTTATAAAAGTTCATGTTTGGTAAAAAAAATATCGAAATTAATTTTGTATCTTCTAAATGGTAATAGATAGGTATAGGAAAATAGTGTATGAATTTGTTGACAAAGTGATAATGAATCATAATATGATATTATATACGGGGTGTTCCATTTGAAAAATCAAAGAAGCCGCTACTTTATAGTAGAAGCGACAACGCCGCTTCGTCTAAAATATTTTAGGCGTATAGGTCATATTGACTTATGCATACTGTGGAATTTTTAGGTTGATTCGTTGAATAGTTTACCAGAAACGGCTAATTAACGCTCATCATGAAAAGCCCTGTATTTCTTGTTAGGACAAAATAAGATTTGCTTTTTGTAATTGTCAATAGTATCAATGTGTGCAGCTGAATATGTTGAATGATATTTTTTAATTTATGAAATATTAATCATTCGTTTTTATACATTTATGTCTGGTACTCACATACAAAGCATACTTCCATAAGGGTATAATTTAATAACACATTGTTAATTCACATGTAAATATACAAAAAGCCAATGAAAAGTGAATGAAATAAAAAAAACAACGCTGTTTTACAAGAATAACCTATTAATAAGGTACCTAACAACAAATATTGTAATGAATAAACCAAGAACCAACGAGTAATTTGAAGTATTTACAAAATTCACATTAAAATCTAATATACCAATTTTGAAGGGAAGATAAAAGATCACACTTCCAATACTATATTTCATGAGAAAAAGTTATTTGAAAAACTTGACTTCTTATTTTCGACTAGAATAATAGTTAGTAGCAAGTATAACATAAAATAATCAAATATCTCTGAACCATGATGGCCTCTACTTCAACCAAAATAAATCTGTCAGTTTCGAATGAATAATGAAAGTGAAGTTCATATTATTTCACCGATATATAAATTGTACCACAATCAATATAAGCATTTGAATAGGAAAATAATTTTTGGAGAACAAACATTTTGGCTTTCTACTTCTCCATCTCCATACAAAAAATGAGAAAAACGAAGAAATGAATCAATTTCGAAATGCATAGAAGTTACTTTCACGCACAAATTGAAAGAATAAGCCTTCTCGAAACAACTACAACATCCTGCCACTGTCAACCTCAATAGAGAAAATCGATGTTTCGGAATAAGACACTTACCTCTTCAGCACCAATCTCGATAACACTACAAGATGATCACTCAGTTCATTCATAATATTACTACTTTATGTCACGGTAGTAAAATTTACTTATGCTACCCAGCTATAGATATCTTGTTTGAATTGAAAGGAATATATTTTCAGGAGAGATTAATTTTTGTGAAAGAGAGATTTTGGCTTTCTACTTTTTCATCTTCATACAAAAAATGTGGAAAATTTCCGAAGGAAGGAAGAAAGCAATTAATTCCAAAATAAACTTTATAAAGATGTGTAAATCAGGCATAGAAGTTAACTTCAGATACTATACAGTGTAACAATTCTGTGAATGAAATCTGATTCAATTCTGTAATGAGTGTTTGGAGTACAAACTGAATAGAAAAACGTGTTTTTTATGATTCAATGCTCAAATAGTTGTTTTGAAAGTACTCCTTCTTTCGTGCAATTCAATGTAATATGAAAATAGTTGTTTCGGGAGGGTTTTTTCTTCCAGTTTAGGTATGGAAGTACCGTATATGCATGATCTACACATCCTTCCTTCGGAAGTTTCCCACATTTTTTGCATAAAGATGGAGGAGTACAAAGCCAAATACATTCCTTTCCCAAAATTAATTTCTCCTAAAAATATATCCCTTTCAATTCAAAGAATATAATTTTCTATTTGATGTTCCAACTTTTTTGTTAGTCCAAAGCAAGAACTGTTCACAAAGACTAGTACTGCAACACTATTCTCGACGCGCGTTCCATCAACCAAGTTGGCGTCTTCTGAAGATGAAGTACACCATTTTGGATTTTTTCTACGTAATAGGTTTTTTGTTGGTACTAGTAGTGGTGGTAGTTCTATTGATTTTTAGTTCAAAGTCCCGTAACACAGGATATTGATTGCTAGGAATTGCACATTGGTGAGACATCGTTAATCCTTAGCTCGCTCAAATTTCAATTTCTGAGGATTGTCCTTCATAGGAAGGCCACAGCTGGCTAACGGAATAACCGACTTATTTCAATAGTTGATGAAATGAACATACCACTCCATTTCAAGGTAGTTTAGAAAACGCATGTTAAATTATGTTTTCACCACAGACGAGTTCTCTGAGTGGGGATACGTAGAGTGAGGTTGCAATACAAATCCAAAGCGAGGGAGGAACAAATATTCCAGTTTTCAGTCTTCACGAATCGAGCAGTGGAGATACCGAGCAGTTGACCGCCAGCCGTCTTCAACGTGACCACGGGAGCAAATCAATTGTGAGTACTCATATTCGTCATCCAAATAAAGTTATGTATATTCTTCTTGTTCACTTTCTTCCGATATGTATTTTAGACGGGGGTGTACTTAAGACATGATTTATATTTCAGGCGTGCATGCTTATAAATATTTCTCTTATCTGCCTCAAGCTACATTTTACACGGCGATGCTCATCTATTCTTGTTTCTTGCCTTTGTCCTCGAGTTGTATTTTACAAAGCTGTGCTGTGCTCATCCATCCTTTTCTCGTTTCCATAGCTCTGAACTATATACTACATGAAAATTTTTATTTATCCTGTACCAGCTCTCGCTCATACCGACCAGCACATACACGTGCTTCCCCAACGTGCTCCAACCCTTTTGCTCAATAAGTCGCATACTATAGATTATTTCATACTTACCTTCGAGATTATATCTACCCAACTTGAGAACGCATAGGTCAACTTAATTTGTATTAGGAATCACACCGTGTTAGGAATCACACGTTTAAAGGTAAGACCTCGTTGGTCCTTAGCTCGCACAAGTTTCGACTTCTGGAGGTTGTCATTCGTAGGAGTGCGACAGCTGGTTAACGGAAAAAATATATTTTAAACATATTAAGAACCACTGTACTGAGAATAATTAGTTGAATCTAGTTAGTTCTGCTGTATGTTGAGACCGATGGAAAACTTATAACTATGTTATTACATAGTTATCTACATATTGATAGGATTTCATTATTGTCTTCGTAGCTGCAGCATGTGATTTTCACGAATACAATTTGATTTTCAGGCTAACATAATCAGGGTTGATGCTAATATTTTATGCATTGATTAATTTTATGTCATGTCACGTCAATTTTTGTGTTGATCCATCATAATTTAATAGAAGGAAATGTTGAATATCTGTGTGAGGGTAAAGGACTACAATGACAAATTTCAAAATCATTATCAAACTCAAATTAAAAGGGGTATATTTTTTGGAGAAATTGATTTTTGGAAATGAAAGGTTTTGGCTTTCTACTTCTCTCTCTGTATACATAAAAATGAAATGAATCTAATTGAATCTAACATAGTTTAAACCGTGTATAACAAAAATTGCATTATTTTTCAGACTATCGGCCTCGAAGAAATGTTTGCTCTTGTGAGCTGTTTTGATTTGATTCCGCGTTTTCTACACCATTTACTAATACATAGGTTTTGTCTTCTGTTTTCTCCTCTAGTATCATTTTGTTGATGACGATAACTTGGTGAGTTTTGCGCGGAATGACTTCATCTCATACAATTGTTTTTTCAGTTATCACCATTGAACCGCCCTCAAGAATTGCTATTTTGGATGTTCCTTGTATTGTTATATCTGTTTGGAATTGTTTCGATACCTGTTCAAATTCTGCCCTCTATACCTACTGTTAATATTTTTGAAATGATGGTTGTGTTTATTTTGTATGTGAAACATTGTTGGTGGTTTCATGATATTTCTTAGTTCTGTATTTTGTATATCTTTCTAATTATTCTTCTTTTCAGTTTGATTAACACCTTCACGAGATCTTCGAAGTTCGATTCATCTGTTCCATTGATTTTTTCATACCATCGAGCATATAAAATAAATGATGACAATTGTGATGAATATTAAAATTGGAATTATCATTTCGTGGGTGTGTGTGAATTCGGTGGAACTGAATTGATTTGCATTATTTGTTCCAGTGCGAGCAGTTTCTATCTGCAGTATTTCTTCGTTTGTAACTTTTGCTCCACACATTTTTTAACTAGTTGGTTTTTTCTCTTCACAGTGATTGGACTGGACTGGCAGAATCGCCATGAAATGTTGGTTGCCTCAAGTAGTCAAACTGAAACCAGTCATTACCAAGAGTTCCGTTTTATTCGTAACAAAGTTGACATCTTACATCGAAGAGTACATGCACAGTAATCATATGTGAGAATCGGGTTTGATACAAATTGGTTGATCATCATTTATTATCTAATTGTTTATATATTTGATTTGCAGTTACTAAAAAAGTTGCAGTAATACATAAGTAGGTCGAGGCATAACTATGGTAACTATAACGAACCTGCAACGTTTCTGTACGTAAAATTCCTGAAAAGACAATTGAAAATAACACGAATTTGGTAAACTATTCGAAATATAAAATATGTTATTCAAATCATTATCGCAACTGTACACACCTACAACTAATCCCATGGCAAGCTAGAGGAGTAGTTGTTTTCTGAAAGATATCAGTCCATTAACAGGTGAGTTGAGACTGGCCTGAACGAATTGTTTTTTTAGATAATTTGATTTACAGCCAGTCTTCGAATATACCCCCTTACTATATGTGAAATTTATATTGAAGTCTTTCCCTAGTTCGGACTTCCATTGTCTACTATATAAAATGATTTGAAATCCCTGATACAAGTAAAAAAAAATAATTAAAAAAGAATAGTTGAAAATTACAATTATATTAAGGAACAATAAACCTGAAATGAAATGATAGTGAAATAACCTACAAGTAAAAATATAATAATTGAATAAATAAAAATTAAAGGAATGAAAAAAGAAAATAATAAAAATAAAAGAGTGTAGAGATTCCAAGTCACGTTAGTTCACGACGTTTCGATTGTTGGTAAAATTTTTTTGTTGGAGTAACGGAGATGTGTAACGATATATTCATTACCGTCATTCCATTGTATTCATGACACGATAAAATGTGACATCTATGTATTCCATGTAACCGGTATTGGCAAGTGTTCCTCCTAGCATATCGTCGTTGTCACTGCAATATCTGCTATGTGAAAAAACTATTTTTTTCAGTAGAAAGAAAAAACTAGACCTTTGTGATGAATATAAGTTTAAAGTCTTTTTAAAACAATGAAATTTTGGCACAATAGTTTCGGAATGTATTTTGAAAGCAAAAATCATAAAATAAAGTGAGGTTTTTTCGTAATTTGTAATATTGCTCGTTACTTACACATAGCAGGGATTAATTGTCATTACTATGTACATAGCAGATGTTGCTAGTTGTCTTTTTATTCGTTGTTCTGGCTTATAAGATTCCATTGTCTACGAGCCCAACTTGACTTCTCCATCATTAATGGAATTTACGACATGAATGACAAATTAATGGAAATCTGGGAATATTGTTTGCGTGTCATGGATAATTACGTTTTATGGATTGTGGGCATTATTTGTTATAATTACAGACCGAAAATTCATGTTTCTTTATTTTACTTTTACATGTTAGATCTCCATTGCCCAAAAATTGTGAATCGATACAAACATTTTTGGAAAAAGAAAGGTTTTGGTTTTCGACTTCTCCATTTCCATACAAATTATATGGGAAAAATTCAGGAGAAGGAAGAGAGCAATTAATTCCAAAATAAATTCTTAAGAAAGTTGTGAAGATCATGCATATAAATTACTTACAATACTACCAAACAGTTTTTGGACTACAGTAGAAATGAACTACGCTGTTCAACAGGCATTCTTACAGGTCACTGTCATTTGAATCATCATATGCAGAGACTCGGACTGTCGGAAGACAGTGTCAGGTTTTTAGAGTTCTGTGGAACCTTACTCCCAGCATCTGAACTTAAAGAGCACTCACCATACAAACTAATCGGTTTCGTTAAAAATCTGGGTTTATTTGGTCGAGTGTGAATAGGTGTGAGCCACAATAAACCCTTGCGGTGGGGGGTCGAATAGACCCAATCACTTTGGACCTAACCGAACCTAACCTACCTCCAGATACACACTGGAGTAACTACTTTCATATAATCAATAAAATACACGAGAGTGCATGATTTTCTCCATTCAGTTTGTATTTCTAAAATTCGTTATGGAATCAAATCCCATATTATTCACAGGAACACAACACGATATAGTATATGAACTAGATGAGAAATTTCACTTACAATGAGTCTTATTGCCTCATCAACATCAATCTGGATAACATTACAAGATGAAGCACTGGATTCACTCATAACATTACGACTCAATGTCACGGATGAGTTGAATATAAAAGAATGTCACGATGACATTACGGGAAATCATTCATACGCTCATTCGATAGGAATCTTGTTTAAATTGGAAGGAGTATATTTTCAGGAGTAATCAGATTTTGGGATGGGAAGGATTTGGCTTTCTACTTCTCTTAATACAAAATATTTCGGAAACTTCCAAAGGAAGCAAGAGAGCAAATAATTTCAAAATAAGCTCTTTACAAAGTCATTTCCAGATACCCTGAAAAGAGGAGCCGTTTTGAAACTACTACTTTCATATGGAGATTGAATTACACATTATGCAATTGAATCATCAAATATCATTCACAGAAACGCACATATATGTCTTATTAGAACTAGATTATATGTTCAATTATATCTGCAAACCAATGTGTTTTAAGCCCTTGTTTTGAAATAGTTATTCATTTAATTTTTCATTGGCGAATATTATAGGATTTAAGAGAAGTGATTTGCGTTTATATAAATATCACCGGAGTTTTTTCCCAACATCAAACCGTTATTTCAACACCTTGACACGTGTTTCGATCACTAAGTGATCATCTTCAAGAGGAAGTTCGATCTTCCTCGTGTTTCCTCGTGACACGTGTTTCGATCACCAAGTGATCATTTTAAAGAGGAAGTTAGATCTTCCTCTTGAATATGATCACTTGGTGATATGAACACGTGTCGGGGTGTTAAAATAACGATTTGGTGTTGTGAAAAAACTTCAGTGATATTCATTACTGCACCAAAGGTTCCAAACATTGCATCACAAATGCGTTTATAATAGTTTGAGAAAATATTTTTTGGTGTGTTGTTTACTAACATAGGTACGTGGATTATCGAAGATACTTAAACTTTTTTGCAGGATCTGCAAAAGCACTCCCAACTTTTTGAAACTAGTTTGAATTTTTGAGACATGTTTTTTGACGTTTTACGTTGATTTGTATTGATATTTTTGTTCGTGCTTATGATTTTCAAATATAGTCGAATTATACCAAATTCATTTGATTCAGGAAGTTTATTTTCATAATCTTTCAATCATTGTTTCTACAACAACTCCAAGTTGAATTTTATGTAGAAAATAATGCGAATTGATGTCCACATCATCAAGATCTTTTTGCACACAAGTCACATCACGGGACATATTATAGTATTGATAGTTCCATCTTGATTCTGAATCACGTATATGAATATCAAGACACTTGCCTCATCAGCACCAATCTGAGAAACATATTAGGATGACTTACTCAAAACATTACGTCTTCTTGTCACGAATAAGTTAAATTTACTCATGTCACGATGACAGTTCGTTTATTTGATCCTAGCAAAAAACTAATTTTTCCTAAAAATATACCTCTTTCAATTCGAACATAATACAAACATGTTTCAAAACGAGCATCGTGATTTCACACTTCTTGAAATACTTGAGTATATTTTATCCACTTTCATGGTCTACTGGCCCAAATCTTATTTATATTCGTCATATAATAATAGTAATAATAATAGCTTTATTGTCCAACAGTTACCCTTTTACAGGACAATATAAAATTTTATTCACAATACTTAACTATGAACGAAAAATAAAATGAACAAAGAAGAAAAACTAATTCTAATTACCTACTTCAAGTACATGTTAGCAATTCTAATAATGTTATGAAGGTTAGTAAAGAATACATCACCCTGGGCATAATTGCTATTAAAATTTGTGCACATAACATATATTGGGAAATTGAGCATAATGTTAGTTGCTCTGAGAAGTCTAAAAATGGATTGAGATCATGAAGCTGGCCGTACATTGAAGTTAATTTGTTCAAGAATTTTAGGACACTCAACTCTCACATTCACTAACTTGAATAAAAATATGAGAGACGCATATTTTCTGCGATGCTCTAAACTAAAAAGTTCCAAACGTTCATATATGACATTATTACTGATACCTCTCTCAGGGTGAGAACCATCTATTCTGAAAATTAGAAATTTACAAAACTTTCTTTGAACTCTTTCAATGGCTATGTTATGAATCTCATAGAGTGAACTTCAGACGATACTTGTATATTCTATCTTTCAACGTACGTAGGTGAAATACAACAGCTCCATGGCTTTGATATTATGAAAGTTTCTGCAATTTATAACAATGAAAAACCATAAGCTCTGAAAGATTCTGAAATTTTTTAGTGAACATGTGAATGAAATTGAGAAAATCTCAGAATAGCGTTTGAAAATCGCAGTAAATTATATTTATTTGGATTGTAGACACCATTTTTTATCATTTCAATTCAAATTTTATGATTTTACTTTTATCATGTCACATGTCTTCATGTCACATACATAACTCAAAAACAATGAATTGCTAAAAAAAATATTTCATTTTTTTACCTCTTGACATGATTGAATATCCATTTTTTACTTTTTGTTGTCTGTCGATCCCATATATAGTGTCTTCGTAAGGAAAGATCTGCTTAATCTATAAAAATTGTATTCTTAGGCGGTCGAATACAAGTACCTATGGTAATGTGAGATGGCAAAGCAATCTTGAGATACGTAATGGAATTGGCCGATACTAGATGGAAATCTATGGGAACATATTCAAATAGCAGTTCATTGTGAGATTTTTACTGGAAAATTGTTGCGGTAACTGTTTGGTGAAAGTCTCATAATGAGCGTTTCTTAAAGAAGCAATTTTAATTTTAATGAGTGGCTATTCTAGTTCGAAGTCGGCAACTTTCTATTCTTCTTTCTAACCCCTAGTGGCGAAGTCTCTCATAGAATGGTCTTTTTCCCATCCGCTCCTAACACTCCATCACTCCAAATACAGACTCATGAAATGACGAACCACTCCCCTCACTGATATCTAGTGGTTAATCAAACCTAACCCCATCAAAACACAATTCATTGTATTCGAGCATGCGAACAGACCGAATAACTAACTGAATACTAACCATTTGCAACTCACCCTTCTAGAAAAAATCTACCGCTATAGGATTTAATGGATATCAACAGTATATAAGTAGGTACCTGATTCACCTAACTAACTCCATATCACCGTGGAACTCACTCCAATTGGCCTTCGGTTACATATACTTCGTTACAAATACGCCTTTGGAATCATCAATAACACCGACATGACCAACATTGAGATTTTGACGACATTCTGAAAACCGTACTGCACCAACAAAATATTCTGGAGAACATCCCGAAAAGATTCTTGTTGCTACGAGTTCAACACCCACCCAAATCATCCGATAACCAAGTCATTGCCAATCCTGGACTGCCTTATTAAACAAGGAATGAAGAATAAGCAACACAAACGTATCAAGTCAGTAACAGCTATATAAATCGAAATCAAAACATTGTAAGCTATGAGATCAATGTTAATATTAGCACACTTGGAACGTCTTCCACAAAACATACCATGAATGTATTCGAATAAAACTGAACTGAGCAAGTGACTCTAACTTAAAGTAAACTATATTAAGGATCTTTAGCAACTGAAACGATGTATTCCTAAGTAACTTTTCTCGTTTCTCTAAATTCGTGATATTGTCAAAATTCAGATATTTCTTCAAAGTATTGTAGTAGAAATTGTGAAAGTATTCGAGATTCAGAGGTGTGTATACCATACCTGTAGTTTTGCTCGAACATTGCATGTTGGATATCATCGAACAAACCCAATTTGATAATATTTTTTTGTATGGGAAGAAAATCATGTAATAGTTTCAATCGCTACTCTGCTATAATCAGTTTCGAAAGTCTTCTCAAAACATTTACGTGCTGAGAAAGACGGCCTCTCATCGGCATTCATAAACATGGTGATTTAATTCTTCCTCATTTTCTCTAGTAGTTGTCGAAATAACACTATAGATATATGTAGTCATACAAACACAATTGATGTGTTCTCAATTAATTCCTTGTTTGGAAAACGATTATGTAACATATTCAGTGTCTCCAGTAACAAGTATGAAAAGAAATTCAACTGAAAATTCAAACATCTCATTGTGTTGTGAAATCGATTTAAACCTCTTTCAGTACATGTTGATCTGAAACAAACCAAACAACACCGAAATGAACCTATAACACAAGTCTATCCAACTCAGTGCATTGGAGATAACTATTGAAAATCAAATTGTGTAACTTGTCGACATTCTGTACATGCCTCCGAAATAACTTATTAAGATTAACGTATACAGTAGATAAATCATGCAACTTTGCTTAATTGAGTAGAGTTCCACTCACTTGCCAAGTGTTTCCATCACAAACTATGGTGAAACTTTATTAACGTAATGGGTATAGTTCACCTTCTGTGAAAGTAATCAATGTTTCAAAAAAACTTTGTATTCTGGGGGAAACCATAAAACACGAAAACATGAGATTAGATCATTGATAACATACTGGACAGCAAATCATGTATGAACCGAATATTCCTCTTGAAGATGATTACTTGGTCTGATTGTGTGTAATGGTCAGGTCTGAAAATCAGAATAAGTTTGAGTTCAATGTTTTCAGAAAACATAGCTATACAGACATTACCATCCCAAGTGATTCTGCTAACAATCACAGGTAGGCCATAATCATCGTTTCAACGCAGATACAATTCAGATGTTAGTCAGAAAACAAGAAATGGGAAACTCTGACGTATTTTGGTAAAAAAAAACAGAGATAATTGCGGAAGTGGCATTCAGACCACATATGAGGTTATCTGATTTCCTTTTCAATGTCAAATATTAAGTGGACAAGTTGGAGACATCTGGAGTGTAACAGTGTTTATGTGAGACAATGTGGTCGAAATTTCTCAAAACGTTATGCTGAACATGAAAGGTCCTCCAGACTAGGTAAAAATGAATCGACGTTTTAAAACCATTCATTGGTATGCAACCACAAGTTCCCGAATCTGAACGATACAGAAAGTTTGCACCATGCAAGGAAGCGTTGCAAACTCAGTTATTTGGAATTCTTGGAAATTCATGATCATAAACATTGCGGGTGCAACCTATTGAATGATCAAATCGATCTAGTTTACTCACCGGTTTTCAAATAACCATATCCACATTGTCACAAGTAAACAAAATTCAGGTACTCGATTAAGCTATGTACCTCTATTATTACCTAATGTAATCAATCATTTTGAGTTTGATGTATAAGTTTGAAAATATCCTTATAGGACAAAACTGCAGTAACGTTAGTTACAAATGAAGGTGATAAAAAACATAGGAAGTTTCCATTTTTTTCTTCATTATGAGTTCCTACCACGGCTACATCCATCAATTCAATAAAATTTTTCTCAGACTAGACTTGTTTAAAGAGCTGAAGATGTTCAAAAAACATTCTAACAATAATCACTGCTTGAATACTCAAGTAAACTCATTCAGAAATTTTCTTCCCCTTCATCAAAGGATTATGAATTGTAATTGAAATTCAAAAATTTATGAATAAAATATATACAATTTTATATTGGCTATCCATAACAAAAAAGTTTTAAAACCCATAGTGGATCACTCCTCAAGTGGGTATCTTATTTTCAACATGAAACTGGATTTGACATATTCTGTCGCAAGTTGTCCTTCATTATGCCTTCATTCTTATCACATATTGATCAATCCACACGGCCTCAATTTCTAACATGTATTGCGTTGGTTATTAGGCTAATTATTTATATACAAATCGCATCTTACAAATGTACCATGTCCCCGTTTTTCGATACTTCCTGTTACCTGACGAGTAAACAAACAATAATTTTTTTTAATTCATAACCTCAAAATTTTCAAAATTCAATTTTCACAAAAAATATTATTTTACAATTATATTCATTCATTCAAATAAGTGTATTCAGCTTCCCAAATCTATTTGTCGATTTTTTTATGTTTTCTGGTGTTATTGTCTCATTTGGACGTCCAATACGTTCTGCCATCGGTGTTTCTACGATCACGTTTGAAGTCAGCAAACCAACGTTCAATTGTTGTTTCTGATGGAGCCATTTTCAAGCCATTGCTTCGTTTGAACGGTATTTTTCCCATCAAGAATCAGTGTAAAATTAAAACACGAAATTGATTTTGATCCATTGTTTCGAAAATAACAAGAGTAGTGTTATTCTTAGTACTCTTATGAATAGGGTATCATGAAATTACTACAGCTTTGTTTTGAAGGATAATACTAAGTGAAAAAGCGGTGAATGCAATAACTAGCGCCATCTATGTGTTATGACTGAGACTTTTCAGTCCAGGTAGGACAGATGTAAATTGGAACTGTGATGAAAACGATTCGTACGTTTCCAAAAAATTGCAGTAATACCAGCATTGGTATTCGAAATAATTCCGAATAGATATCTGCCACACTGAGAATTAACAATTTTTTGACGTAGATCAGAAAAATAAATATCAACACAGTTAATTTCACTCCATTCGAATTCAATTGAAAAATGGAAAGTCAATAGCAATTTGGAGAATGAGATGAACCTATCAACTTGTGGACGAAAAAGTTTCAATATATGGTTAGTTATTTAATCTAGGAAGATCATATTTTTTGCTTATTCTCCTATTCTCCTTGGAATCACCTGCATTCGTGAACTGCATATGAGGGGTTGGGATGAGATGAATGATTTGAGTAGTTGTTTCAATTTTTTATAAAAAATAATTCACACTTCCAATTGGAGTTTTTTGAATCTTCATCTCATCAGTGTGGAATGTTGGGAAATATTAGAATCAAATGTTAGAAATGACTCCTCATTTCATGCCATAACATTCTACCAATTACAAATGAAAAAGCTATGAAGTTTTACTACCCAAATTATAAGACACCAGACACATTCTCTAAAATTATTATAGTCAACAACCTCGTTCTGATTCTGAATTCACAACTATCGCTTTACCAATTCGTTCAGTATTATACTGTCCACGACCACGTACTTATTGATTCTTCAATTGAAACCGAGGTTGAATTCAAATTCCAAGGAAAATAATCACGTGATAAAAATATTAATCGAACACCAGTCGAACGAAACATTGAATATAAAATTTTCATTTCAGTTTTCCGACAAGGCGATACTGGAAAATGTTGGTATGCGGTGATGTCTGGTACTTTGGAGGTTAGAGTGAACCAACCTGAAACGGACTCTAAGGTATGTAGAGTGATTCTTTTCATCAAGCTCAATACAGTTACTATTACTCATGAATTATTCCTCTATGTTAAATTTGAAATTCTAATATGGCAATTATACCCATCAGCTGAAGAGAAATGTGAACTAAAATAACACTTGAATGGAAAATTCAGTAGTTTCATGAAAGTTTAGTTCCAGTGGTAAATATGCCATTGAGATCTTTATAGGTTTCTGTATTCCAGTTTTATACATTCGACAACATTACATTAAAAATATTCATTCAGTCTTCAGACGTACTACCTCAAGCAATTCATGGATGGTCGAGTATTCATATATGCAGACGACAAAACAATTATCATGTTTGTAGTTACTATGAATGATCTTAAGAAGTGCCCGTCTGGTACGAAAGATTTCAGCATTTGGTGCGAAAAAAAATTAGCTCATCAATTACATCGATGGAAAAATATGTTTCAAATTAGATTCAAAGTTAGAATATGTTATGCTCATAAAACTTTCAAAGAGAGCTTTCAAAAGATAGCATATTTTGAACATCTCTGAACAGGCATTATTAATTCAGATTTTTCTGATGTTAATCCTTTTATCCTTTCGATTCATAATATTGATAATGACATGTGTCAATATTTACCTATATGAGTCAATTTACAATCCATAACCGACACAATTTTAAAAGAAAAACCAGGTCCAAGAGTGACTTATACTCCTGCACTTAGAGCTTAACAACAGAATATGATATATGAAATCCTCTACGTATGCAGAACTGTGTTTCATTTTCATAACATGTTACCACAAGCCATTTAGGATATTTCATCCGAAACCAATTTCTTCTGGGCCAGATGTTTTATTCGCTAGACGAATATATTCAGTCACTGAGTTCAGTTCTTTATTGTTCTACTAATCAAGTATTTAAAATATTTGAACTTATTCTCCGTTTTTGTTTTTGATATTCAATATTACTTGCTCTTTCAACTGACCTATCCTGTGTCGTGTGAATCATCGACAAGGATTAATGAAAGTAACTATCTATCCACCGAACGAATTTTTACAGTCAATACATCGATGAAGCCACGAGTCACATTGTGAATCTGATGTGAAATACAAATAAATAGGACAGGAGCACATTGACTCTATATTGAGTGCCAAGATACTCATAAATCCCAGAAAATCAAATAGAAGATAGTCGAAGGGCTTCGTCCTGAGCATTATCCATTTGAAGTATACTTGAAAGAATAGGAATATAAAATGAAATCCTTAGTCGCAGATAATGAAACAAAGAAAATAACATTTCGTTATAATATTATGTGTTCCTAAGATAATGGATTACAGAAGGATATCAATTTATAGACAACTCAAACCAAACCGAAAATCTTTATTTCCTGTTTGGGTTATAAAACTGACGAAAATCTATATGCAATATTTAAAATACATTAATCATTCTCCCACACAAGGGAGTCAGGGGAGGGAATAGGGAGGGAGAGAAATGGCAGAAGGATAATTGTACTACTGAGCCCAGAAAGACAAAAAAAGTCACGCCTCCATATAGTCTCCACTCACCAGGTTTTCTCTTCAGCCTCTGTCTGTGATGTCTCGATTCCTACCGAAGCGAGTTCTACTTGCGTTGCGATTTCGATATTACTCATCTGATTTGATCTTTGTAAGCTAGTGTAAGTTGTCCGGAACCTCCTGTAGAAAGTTCATGAAAAAAACCAGGTGAGAGTAATATTGGGATAACGCTGAAGCGTTAATTATCTTATCCAAATTGACATGAACTAGGCGTGATCACACTCGAGCCGCTCATGGAAGATATCCATGATAATAGATCTGTCCGTGTTCACGGGGCTGGAGTGCTGTGACGTCCCTCGTCAGCGGGATTTTCGGCAGAAATAACTTAAAGAATTTCTGAGACAGCCCCCTGACGTGATCAATGACTGTCTCAACTTCAGCCAGACCTAACAGATCACTCAATGAAATGTACCTGTTACTATTCGTGCAAATACGGAACACCTGGATCTTTTTGAATCTCTTTAGAGGAGATCTTTTGAGGCTGCAGAACACGGGACAGGCTTATAACATAGCTGGTCTTATAACTTGTTTGTGAATAAACAACTTGTTGTCAACAATGAGTTTGGAGTTCCGTAAAATGAGTGGATACGTGCGTTTTATCGCCGCAGCCACTCGTTGGATCACTAGACTCAGATGTTCCTGAAAATGCAGGCGCCTATCCAGGATGACTCCAAGTTGTCGCGTACTTCTCTACTCATCAACACTCACGCCTTCTCGAACTTCTCCAAGATCTTAACGTTGGCAAAATTCTTCGAAAAGTTGACGAGCTCGGTTTTCGATGTGGTCATCTCAATTTTGTTCCTATCAAAATACGGCACGACCACCCTCGAGATCGATTTGCAGTTGCTACTTAGCCACCTCGCTTGAGAACGAATACGCGGGAATTGCCGTATCGTCCGCATAGATACCCACATTCGTTCGCGAAAACAAAGTCGTGCGTATACAATGAATACAGTTGCGGTGATAGGCAGGACCCCTGCGGATAACGTGCAGATGTGGTTTGGTCCACTCCGACACGAAAAGTTAGATTAGTCAGGTAGGATGCAAGAATCTTAATCACGAATAAAGGCATGCCTACCAACCACATTTTGGCGATAAAACCTCTCGTCCAAACCTTGTCGAAGGCTTTCTGAGTGTTCTGCAGGACCATAACTGTGTTCTTCCCCGGCAAAAATTCCTCTATCCCGTGAACAACTCGGATCATATTCCGACCTCGTCAGAACCCGAATCGCTCCTCCGGGAAGTTTCATCTTCTCCTCTAGGTGAAGAATTCTACTTCGCAAGACTTCATCGACGACCTTCGAGACCGCACTGAGGACCGAGATTGGGCGATAGCTATCGATCTAGTGTCTAGCTTTACCGGCCTTGTGGATGGGCACCCCTTCCGCATGTTTTCGACAATTTGAATAGTGTTCATGTTTGACTATTGCGTTGGCAATTGCACTGATTGCACGAGACTGTTGCGAGGGAGATTTCGAAGTAAAACCGCCGCGATTCCATCAACCCCCAGGGCTATGTTTTTTCTCCGTTACTGCGTGTTTCTGATTCCTCTGTATGATAAGTATGGCCTCGAAGCAATTGTTCAACTTTTTAGCCATCCTCCACACAGAGTGATAATGAGCACAAATACTCTCAAGCTTGTCCTGCCACCTTTTATTGGTGAACTCGGAGATGCGTTCATTGACCTTCGCCGCAATTCTAATCATGTGATCCTTGTAGCAGTGATCTCGTGGTCGCTGCTACATTTTTCGCTAGATGTTCTTCTTCTTGATGATGAGTTCAACATTATCCGGTGTTATTTCTCCACGACCTTCCTTGTGAACCTGTCCCTAGATTTCCGAATATTTTTGACGAACTGCTCACAGATCATATCAAGATCATCTCCCGATATGTTACTTTCAATCACGGTTAAACCGTTAATAGCTGATCGGAACTCCCACCAGTCGGTACTCCTGAAGTCATACTTTGCTTTCCTCGTTTTCGGGTTGGCTCGAGTAACACTAAAAAGCACCGGACAATAGTCGGGGCTCAGCTCGTCCACTGTGACCAGTTCGCCCAGATCTCTGACAAGAACAATGTCAATTGTGATGGACGATGAACCATTTCATGTGTAGGTGATAGGTCGGTTCATCTGATTTTGTTGTTCAGAAAGTACTCCCACAGCGTCCTCCAGTTTACGTTGAGTCGATTGTGGCAGTTTCACTCACATTCAATGTGTCCATCCGGCCGATTATACACTGCAAATAGGAAGGTACCATCAGCGACCTTAACTAGGTGTTCCATTGGTCTGAAATGAATAGTTTCAAAATAGAAATAGTTTGGTGGCAATAATACTTTCGATTGCAAAATTATAAATGGTATACTTTTTCTTTAAATTAGATATGTGTGTATCTTATTATATATCACCTCTTCATTTCATTATCCTGCATTTCTTCAGAACGGTAGAAGTTCGTTGAATAACAATAAACATATTTGACTCAATTTCTGTATTCTGGGTGCTGTGAATATTCACGTCATAACCGCCTGAAGCAACAATCAATATCAGCTCAGAATCCCCGACAGAGAAGTATTTTTTTCTCTTGGGCGAATGTATGCTATTGCCTTACGTTCTTTGCAACTTTATTGTTTTCTTGTATACCGCTCCCGATTTAAATCATTCAAATGAATATTTCTTAGTTGCTCAATTTCTTCAAGTTAATAATGCCAAATTTTATAATTAACACACTCAAAACAGATAGATCTCAAGGCTACTTTTTTATAGGCTCACAACATGACCTGAATAAATCAGAGACTGCTAGTAGGACGAGCATTCCCCAGATCTGGAAATAATAAGGGCTCAATGTTCTATTGATAATATTGCACTTAACCAATTAGATATCTTCTTTTATGCCACTTTGATATTTGTACAAAATGTTGTTAGTAAAAGACTTTTTTTCAATTCACTTCGTCCATTCGTTACTCCGGTGATCTCCTAAAACACAAACAACAACACTCTCCTACAATACGATACTTTTTCATCATCAAGAGAACCCACGCATCAGTTTTCTCTCATAAGTCAATAAGCAGAACTGAAAAAAAGAAGTCAGCAGCTTCAATCAATTTGATGGGTGTTAAATTAAAAATGAATATGTTCAATCAGCAAAATCAATACTGAAAGAGAAAACTCATCTTTTCAGAAACTTGAAACACTTTTTCGAATATGAGTAATCAGAATATAAAGTTGTACAGTGTTCCGTATCTTTCAAATTTTGTCAATACCCGGTGAAATAACATACTTTCAGTGGTTTGAAAGTATATGCTCGTAAATCGAAAGGGAGCTCTTGATTAGTAACAGTTTGATTTTTAATAATCATTTCGTGATACATGTGAATTTAGTTTGAATTGAAAGAGGCATATTTTTAGAAATGATACATTTTTGGGAAAAAAATGGGCTTTCTATATTCTCCATTCAAACAAGATTGTTACGGCAGGAATTAAATAAAATAAGCAATAAATGTAATTAAGTACTGTCATCAATAGCATGAGTAGATTAACACATTCGCGACATTAAGTCGTAATTTTGTGAATGAATTGAGCATATTTTTCCATAATGTTATCCAGATTTGGTACTGAAGAGCAAGTGTCTTACGGCGAAACATCGAATATCTACCAGTGAGGATGACAGTGTTTCATGTTAGTGAGATTTTACCACTTTCATATACTATTTTGTGTAGCAATTCTGTGAATGATATCTGATTCAATTCCATAAGGTACGTTTGGAATACAAACTGTTTTTTGTATAATTCAGTGTTCATAGAAAAGTATTTGTTTCGTTTAAAGGTCCCAATGTTTGTTTTGAGAAAATGTCTACCAGTCTTGATGAGGCCATTGGTCTATTTGGTTAATTTATCCTTTACCACTGGATCATTTCCCGACCCTCTTAAAATGGGAAAAATTATTTCAATCCATAAAAAAAATTGTTGCCAATCCTTGGAAAATTGCAGACCCGTGACAATCCCATCTTGCTTTTCGAAGATTTTTGAATACGCCTTCTTCAATCGAATGATACCGTTCTGTGATAATAATAACGTCTTTGCCAGAAATCAACATGGATTTTTAAATAAGAAATCAACCATAACAGCAATACATTCATCCTATAACGAAATAATCAAATGCCTCGATGCAGGAGAGTGCCCTGTTGGGATATTTTGTGATCTCNTGTAATTGTGTAGCAATCCTGTAAATGATATCTGATTCAATTCCATCACGAATGTTGAGTGATTGTCGTATAATTCAGAGTTCAAATGAGGGTATTTGTTTCGGTAGACGATTTTTCCAGACTACATCTGAAAGTGAATTGTACACATTTCTGTAAAAGTTCAATTTGAACTTAATTGCTTTTCCCATTTTTTTTCTTCAAAATCTCATTGAAAGCTCAAAAATCAATTTTTATGTAATGAAAAATATTGCATTATTCTTTTTTCCAACAGAATCCAGTTGAAACCTAATATTTAACCGGATCTTTGCAAAATATCAAGATGCAACGATTTGCAAGTACTTCGTTCAATAAGTTTTTGAGTTATTCGCATTTCTTGAAAATGTTTCCCAAGTTCAAGCTGAAAGTGAAGGTTTTTTTGAGATTCAAGATCGGTGTTTGAAGTTACACTGGTTATTTCGATTCAACAAAATTACATCATATTAAAAACACAGAAGGGTTAATTTCCACCAATTATCCTAAGAAATTGTTTTGTAATCAAATTTTAGGTTACGTGACAAAATTGTTCATACAAAAGTTGTACAACTTTATATTTACTAAAACTTTTCGGTTCAACTCAAAGTCTGATTTCAGGGGAAATCATGAAAAATCATGTTTACCTCTGAAATTCTTCCCAATTAATCCCCCGTAAATTTTTTCTATGGTGTGCACACTATTTGCGTTTATTCTTCACTATTTCAATGCTGTTATCAAATATTCCATTTCAAAAAGTTATTTGCATTGGCCTATATTGGGACTGGAAAGTTTTCAACTGATACTCTACATTTTACCTGGGATTTCCAACCATACACTGGAGTGATTTTAGTGTTTATGGATCAGAAGAAGGAATACTGTATTTCCTTTGCTGATGTTACAATAAGTACGAGCTAATTCGTGATGACTACTTCGACAAAGACCTAGTTACGACTGAAATATTCATGAAGTGTTCCATCCAAGTAATGTATTATTCATTCCGTTGAAATGAATTCACAAATGGGTATCTATTCTGAATGAAGGGTTGTTTGTAGTTTGTATTATGTGGAAAATTTGTAGCCTACATAGGCTACTACAGGCGCTGTATTGGCAGTTGCTCTTTTAGGAAGATGTACGAAAAGGCGACTTCCGTTAGATTAAAATCACTGCAAATTATTTTCAGAAACGGATTCCATTCCCTCAATGAAAGAATTTTTGCATTTTTGGAATGTGGAGAAAAAACTGATGATTTCTAAAATTTCGTCAATTTCAATAGTTTTATATCAATCAATCAATTAAAAAATGCTTTATTATCAAAGAATAACATCTTGTTGACAAAGCCTGTATAAATAAAATAAATTAAATTAAATTATATGAATAACATTTAGATAATNTTGATTCAGGGCATTATCTTAAAGATTTATCAAAATCATAACGAAAATGTCATCTAATGCAGTTGCGGTTTTATTTTTAATATCATGTAACGTTTCTTTCAACTCATCAATATTAACGTCATACAAGATTAAGTTTTCGATAACACGTTTGCTAGATTTGTTAGTGGATCATAGGCTACAGTTATATTTCCTGTCAATTCATCTGCAACTGAAGAATTGTACGTATTTAATATATCCGGATTCAACTTCAAATCTACTTTCTTTTTGGAATTCTTTCCTAAAAGATCATTTACCACCTTACAACTTTCCTTTGATTTATTGGTGGTACCATCAATGCGATCTTTATAACAATTTTCCTTTGCTTACTTCATAGTAATTATGAAAAAAATATTTATTTGTATATTTTCTGATATAATGCAGAGATCTCATATTTCTTGTAGAATCCTTAAATGCTTTCGTGAGCCATTGCTTCTTTTGTTCGTTTTTAATCTTTCGAATGGGAAAAATGTCTTTAGAAATTTCTAGGAGTTCATTGTGGAAGACTTGAAATCTTTCTTTCATTGATGTAGCTGATTTCCAATTCGTTTGCTGAAATTTCAAATATAACCTTATATAGTTTGATGCAGTGCGCAGAAAACAGCCTTAGGCTGCACCTATATTGAATCCGTATTTCTTCCGATCCGATGTGGGACGACCATCGGACGACATCGGAAGAAAAACAAACACTTAAGTTTTAAAGTAGGTGCCTTCATTGGAAAGGGTAGTCCGATACATCAATAAACGATCACTACCGATTACTGACCGACGAGTAGTTAAATCAAAAGTGTTTGTTTTTAAGTTTTTAGTCCGTTCTTCCATTCCGACGGAGTGGTATAATAATGAATAATAAAATTGATAAAGAGTTTTTGATAATTCTTGTGAGAGATGAGCCTCGCTTGTGGAACCAGCGAAACAAGGATTACTATAATAGTGAACTATGGGAGGTTATTGTGGACCAATTACTGGTAAACGGGCTGACGCATGCTCTGAAGTTAGACTTGCCAGTTATGTCGTTTTTTATGCCTTCAAGAATGTAGTTAAAGGTGCAGCCTTAGACTGCACCTATATTGAATCCGTATTTCTACCGACCCGATGTGGGACGACCATCAGACGACATCGGAAGAAAAACAAACAGTTTAGTTTTAAAGTAGGTGCCTTCATTGGAAAGGGTAGTCCGATACGACAATAAACGATCACTACCAATTACTGACCGACGAGTAGTCAAATCAGGTCAGAGAGACCTGCAGATAATCCAGTAACAAGTATGAAAAGAAATTCAACTGAAAATTCAAACATCTCATTGTGTTGTGAAATCGATTTAAACCTCTTTCAGTACATGTTGATCTGAAACAAACCAAACAACAACGAAATGAACCTATAACACAAGTCTATCCAACTCAGTGCATTGGAGATAACTATTGAAAATCAAATTGTGTAACTTGTCGACATTCTGTACATGCCTCCGAAATAACTTATTAAGATTAACGTATACAGTAGATAAATCATGCAACTTTGCTTAATTGAGTAGAGTTCCACTCACTTGCCAAGTGTTTCCATCACAAACTATGGTGAAACTTTATTAACGTAATGGGTATAGTTCACCTTCTGTGAAAGTAATCAATGTTTCAAAAAAACTTTGTATTCTGGGGGAAACCATAAAACACGAAAACATGAGATTAGATCATTGATAACATACTGGACAGCAAATCATGTATGAACCGAATATTCCTCTTGAAGATGATTACTTGGTCTGATTGTGTGTAATGGTCAGGTCTGAAAATCAGAATAAGTTTGAGTTCAATGTTTTCAGAAAACATAGCTATACAGACATTACCATCCCAAGTGATTCTGCTAACAATCACAGGTAGGCCATAATCATCGTTACAACGCAGATACAATTCAGATGTTAGTCAGAAATGACGTATTTTGGTAAAAAAACAGAGATAATTGCGGTTTTTTTTCAGAAAAAACAATGCCAAAGATTAAGTGGACAAGTTGGAGACATCTGGAGTGTAACAATGTTTATGTGAGACAACGAAATTTCTCAAATCGTTATGCTGAATATGAAAGGTCCTTCAGACTAGGTAGAAATGAATCGACGTTTTAAAACCATTCATTGGTATGCAACCACAAGTTCCCGAATCTAAACGATACAGAAATTTTGCACTATGCAAGAAAGCGTTGCAAACTCAGTTATTTGGAATCCTTGGAAATTCATGATCATGAACATTGCGGGTGCAACCTGTTGAATGATCAAATCGATCTAGATTACTCACCGGTTTTCAAATAACCATATCCACATAGTCACAAGTAAACAAAATTCAGGAACTCAATTGAGCCAAGTACCAAGTTTCCATTTTTTTCTTCATTATGATTTTCTACCACGGCTACATCCATCAATTCAATAATAATTTCCTCAGACTAGACTTGTTTGAAGAGATGAAGATATCCAAAAAGCATTCTAACAATAATCACTGCTTGAATACTCAAGTAAACTTATTCAGAGATTTTCTTTCCCTTCATCAAAGGATTATGAATTGTAATTGAAATTCAAAAATTTATGATTAAAATATATACAATTTAGATTTGAGTAGTTGTTTCATAGAAAAAACGTTTTTCCAACCATATTGAATCAATGTAACTCCTAAATTAAATGAATACACGAAAATATTCAGCCCCTTAGTGAAAACTTTAAAGTTACATTCAATCATTATGGATTTTCAAAACTATTTTACATTATTGCATATGTCACATTACGAATTTTCACTAAAAGCGGATTCTTGAATTTAACAAAAGATTTCTAATGGATTGCTTCAACCAAAGAAACGTGCTTACGTTTCGAATAGACCAATTAGTACATCAATTGGATCATCGGTGAATTGAGGCACTCGATGACCAACTGTGATCGTTTATTACTTCACTAATCATTTGCCACTGTCGTATAAAGACCTGACTTAGCCGATGAAGTCTATAGAATTTATGGCAGTGAGTTGGTGTGAGAAATGCCAAAGAGGACACGATTTTTTTCTAGAGGGGAATTCTACTTCAACTATTTTCAACAATGTTATGAATAAATACGCAATTGTCAAGAAATGTACCTTCTTTTGAAAACTGTAGTAAATACTTACAAGTGAGTGACTGTTGAAATACATCTACTAATTCTCTATTTCAGGATAGTAATTGGGCTTTCATGAATATTTTTTTTATTTTCTCTTCTAGTCCATTTAACATTTATGTGAATTTTGCATGGATATTCACTAGATGTCTTTTTGAGATATTTTATGAATGTATATTTATATTTATTGAGTGACAGGCAATTGCTATAAATGTCAAGTTTTCAGTTCATCATCTACCTCATAATTATTTATTCATTGTCTTATTCTGTTCAGTTCATTTAGTGCCTCAGTGTTGAATGGTAATATGTATAGCGCCATTTTGTAGTTGCGGCCATTTTGAATTTGCATCTTTTTCAAAATGTACTACTATAGTTTCAGTCAAGTCCTGTCATTTGATACCCATATTGTGAAACAATATGTAATCCACCATTTTGTATCTGCGGCCACCTTGGATTCACAATGATACAGAATATATCAAATTGTATTGTCATCAAAACTGAATGTGTATACCAAAACAGGGCAAGCTAAATAAAACCGTTTAAAAACGTCCGCATAACTTGTAGCGCGTTGAATTGTACGCCCGTGTGCATTGGCTCTAAACTCATTATGATCTTACGTAACAAAGTTTCCATTGATTTCCAGATTCTGAAAAATTCCATCCGGAATTCATGGTCGTAATTGTATAATAAAATACAGTTAAGTTTTTCAGTCCATTTCATTTCCAACCGTTTTTCCGTTGTCGCACATACAACGAATACCTATAGCGAGCAATTCTACGATGTAAGAGTTTTTATTGAAAATCAATAGACCATTTTCGGTTGCGGCAAACATCAACATTGCGAAATTAATATCGATGCATACATCGCTTGATTCATTCCAAATTCAAATGGGAATGCTGTTAAAAGTTTATAACTGGGTGAAACCGAAACAAAATAGTTTTCTGAAACACATTCATGTCAATCATTTCAACGTAATTGTGAGAGGCTTGTAAAACATTGATACTATACCGGTAGTTCAGAAAGTGTTTTTTGAAGGTGGTTGACAATGTTTTGTGGTGCATTTCATTAGTTCGGACTTCCATTGTCTAATATAATATACATTGATTTGAAATCCCTGAAAGAATCTTTAAAAAATTTCAAAGATTAGCTGAAAAATAACAATTATATAAGGTAAAAATAAAATACAAACAACAATAAAAAATAAAAAAATTGAACTATCAACACGAGATGAAAATTATTAACACGAAATAAGAATTAAAAATTAAAAGATTCCAAGCCAAGTTACTTCACGACGTTTCTATTATTTGTANGCAATAAATGTAATAAAGTACTGTCATCAATGGCATGAGTAGATTAACACATTCGCGACATTAAGTCGTAATTTTGTGAATGAATTGAGCGTATTTTTCCATAATGTTATCCAGATTTGGTACTGAAGAGCAAGTGTCTTACGGCGAAACATCGGATATCTACCAGTGAGGATGACAGTGTTTCATGTTAGTGAGATTTTACCACTTTCATATACTATTTTGTGTAGCAATTCTGTGAATGATATCTGATTCAATTCCATAAGGTATGTTTGGAATACAAACTGTTTTTTGTATAATTCAGTGTTCATAGAAAAGTATTTGTTTCGAAAGTATTTTTCTTACGTGTAATTCAATATGTATATGGAAGTAGCTGTTTCGAGAGGGATTTTTCCAGTTTGTGTCTGAAAGTTACTCCTTTGCATGATCTACACATCTTTGTAAAGAGTTACCTTATTTGAAATTGATTGCCTCTTTTCTTTGTTCGGAGGGTAATCACATTTTTTCAATAATGAAGTAGAAAGCCAAAACCTCCCTTTCCCAAAAATTAACCGCTCATCAAAATATCCCCCTTTCAATTCAAACAAGATTCCTATGGCTGGAATTCAATCTAATAAGCGAATGAATGCCATTACGTATTGTCATCGATGACATGAGTAGATTTAACACAATCGTGACATGAAGTCGTAATTTTATGATGCAATGAATTTCAAAAATTAACTCTATACTGACGTGATCATGCAAAGAAGTAAGTTCCAGACACAAACTGAAGAAAAAAGCCCCCTCGAAACAATTGTTTTCATATAAACATTGAATTACACGAAAAAAAAAATACTTTCGAAACAAAAACTTTTATATGAACGCTGAATAGAGAAAAACACTTTTCTCTATTCCGTTTGTATTCGAAACATTCGTAATGTAATCGAATCAGATATCATTCACGAGTCATCACCCGAAGACGATTGTAGATACCAACATTCGAAACGTCGTGAACTAACGTGACTTGGAATCTCTTAACTTTGTATTTTTATTTTCTTTTTTCATTTCTTCATTTTTATGTAATTTTTGTTCGATTGTTCTATTTTTACTTGTATTTTATTTCACTGTTATTTCATTTCAGGTTGTTGCTCAATACAATTTTTATTTTCAGCTATTCATTTTTTAATTCTTCTCTTTTAGGTGTCTCAGGGATTTCATTCACAAATAATAAAAAAGGGCGAGCTGGCTTCTGCAATCATTCAAGATGAGGCCATGGCCAAAATGAATGATATCATATATCTTGATAAAGAAACACAAAATACTGATCTCAATTATGATAATCGCGAAGCAGTTAATTCAATTTCAACATCGGAAGCAAATCCGTGAAAACTGGTTGAAAGGAAGCAAACTACTCGCAATAATAATAAAAAGAGGAAGTTGATTATTGGCAATAATACTGANTTTTTGCCCTATTTTACGAGAACGGATCAACCAATTTCAGTTTTCTAAACGGGGTTTAGTGAGGATTTTTAATATCATTGAGATGATGTGTTACAAGATAGGGGGTGCCATTTAAAATTATTAAGTGGGGGTAGCTAGGGATAAGGGGGTTAAACCTAAAATATCACTGGATTGGTTTAGAACTTCCCCCTCGATATTTAAATTGACGTGTTTTTGGCCTTCGGCAAATTTTCCCTGCCAAACGAAGAACTACAGGTAGGAAGTTTCGAAATGAAGACACTGTATAGCGTTATTGGGGCGAGATCCCCATTGGGATCTCGGAAACTATGAGAGATACGAAGATGGTTGGACTGGGGCAAGCATACACATTCACTTGACTAACAATATCCCGTTTGAAAAGTTCTGAAGTTTCGAGTATATCCGGAGATATCCGAAAAAAACAGAAATTCCGTATTTTTTCCTCAGCTTTTCAAATGAACCAAACTTGGTGAAATTTTGATCGAATACCTTGAACATAGTTCGATGTGGTTGTCGTCTTTCGGGATACAAGTTTAAATACATTTCCGATGTCCTAACACTGTTTTTATCATATTTGTAATAAATTTGTATCATATCTCCTTTTTCTTCATTCGTGAAAGACAGTTTTTGCCAAAAATTCAATGACTTGTACAATTACAAAATGTCATTGAGTGTAATAAATTGAAAGCCAAATTTAGAAACACCAAAGTCAAAGCATGTTATAATAGGAATTAATTTTTTTCAATATCTCCAATTCGAAAAAGAATGATAACTTATGACACATCATTGAAAAGGTAAAATTGTGTTTTATTCAAAACAGTAAGAATTCAATGTAGCGCCCATAAGAAAAAATAAAGTTGATGATGGTAGCCGGAAGACGACACTTCAGATAGCAAATCTGAAAAAAACATTATGTAGTGGAAAAAGTGGCAATGTAGAAGTGTAATTTATTTTCGAATCATTCGAAAAATAATGCCAGAAAAAATTAAAACAATTTTTTGAAATGTACATAATTGTACTGGAAGCGTCCGTCGTTTGTTTTGGTTCACAAGAGATAATGTATTCAAATAATTCGGAACGATCTTGCGAATTGATTTTTAGTTTTCAGTTCATCATCTACCTCATAATTATTTATTCATTGTCTTATTCTGTTCAGTTCATTTAGTGCCTCAGTGTTGAATGGTAATATGTATAGCGCCATTTTGTAGTTGCGGCCATTTTGAATTTGCATCTTTTTCAAAATGTACTACTATAGTTTCAGTCAAGTCCTGTCATTTGATACCCATATTGTGAAACAATATGTAATCCACCATTTTGTATCTGCGGCCACCTTGGATTCACAATGATACAGAATATATCAAATTGTATTGTCATCAAAACTGAATGTGTATACCAAAACAGGGCAAGCTAAATAAAACCGTTTAAAAACGTCCGCATAACTTGTAGCGCGTTGAATTGTACGCCCGTGTGCATTGGCTCTAAACTCATTATGATCTTACGTAACAAAGTTTCCATTGATTTCCAGATTCTGAAAAATTCCATCCGGAATTCATGGTCGTAATTGTATAATAAAATACAGTTAAGTTTTTCAGTCCATTTCATTTCCAACCGTTTTTCCGTTGTCGCACATACAACGAATACCTATAGCGAGCAATTCTACNTATCTACAAAAACCAAGTGTTTTACAAAAAAATCAAAAATAATTCACAAAACAGAATGTAGTTACTCTTTCACATAAATATTTGAAGACTATAGTGTGCTGAGTTAGGGGAGGTTATTTTTGCGGAATATCAGTACTGTATAAGGTAGAAAACAAATTTGTGAACATGAGTTCCCACTCGTTCACGGACATAGAGGAATCCTTGTTAAGAAAATGTCTAAACTTCGCCATTGCGCCAATATGAGTGTTCACTTTGGAGTTAATAACTGCAGTGGAATTCACCGATTCCCTTATTGATCAGACCGAGGCAGAACAGAACAGCTGAATCGAGTACCAGTTCCAACATCTATTATCAGCGATGGAAAACTAAAAGCTCTGAACGGCCTACGGAGAGATAACAACATCAAGATTCTACCTGCAGATGAGACAGATGCTACTGCTGTGATGTTTTTCATGGCAGAACACGAAAATTCCATGGGACCCTACTGCATCAATTAAGCGGAAGTTGCATCAAACTTTGAAGAAACACCAAGTCGATTTGTCGGAAAAACTCCCTAACCTGTATAAAATCCACAAGAAGGGTGTTCCGCTCAATCCGATCAGCAGTTCTAGAGATTCAGCTACTCAGAAGTTGTCCTGATTTACTTCCAGTTATACAACCACAACAAAAAGTTACTCCATTTTGTATGAAGAATTCAATGCTTCTTGTCGAACCACCGGAGGCAATCATAGTCACAGAGCAATATCAATTGATGAGTTTTGACGTGGAAAGCCTTGACATCAACGTTCCTATCGAAGAAGTACTCCAAATCATACGAAGGAAGCTATCTAAAGACGAGAACCTGGAAGATAGAACGAACTACCTATAGAAGTAATCATGAAATTACTAGGATGCTGTGTACGAAACTGTTAATTCTAACTGAAGGACAATTTTTTCACGAAAGATGAGAGACTGTCAATGGGTTCGCCACTTTCACCAGTTAAATATAGAGTGGTTTGAAATTCTGGCCATCAAAGTAGACCATAAGAAGGCCCGATTCTGGTTGAGATAGGTTGACGACTTTCATAGTATGAAATAATTTGAATACAGAACTAGACACATATGATGGAATCGTATTCAATTTCTACTAAACAGTTACCCAACACGTGTTTCGCTATACAATGGTGTAGACATACCCGAAGAAGCTATTGTATGGCGAAACACGTATTGTGTTTTTGTGAAACTGCTTAGTGGAAATCTCACAATGAAGTGTTTTCTGAATAAGAACCAGACACCTTTCTGAAGCACATCAATAGCGTTGAACCTTCCATCATCTTCAAAATGTAGAAAAAAGTCCACAACGGATTGCCATTCTCAGACGTATTGGTGAAAAGTAAGTGGAATATATATAGGANTTGATTGGTCAAACCACCAACACTGACATAAAAACTTGGCAAGTTGACTTGGGTGTCACACCAATAGGTGGTTCCACTTATGTTTCGCCTGCGTTTACGCAGCTATTTTCATTAAGTACTTTCTTGGTTTTTCTCAATTTGTCTTCAATCGAGGACCGCCTACCCGGTACTGACGATGCCCAATAGGCTGAAACAGCTGTCTACCGCTGTCAATATGGGAATGATCAAAGAGTAAATTGATGGATGTAGCCGTTACTATGTGGTAGGAGATCATGATGGAAAGAGAAATGAAAATGTCTATGTTTTTTACCACTTTTATTTGTAACTAACGTTACTGCAGTTTCATCCTATATGGACATTTTCAAACTTGTTCAAGATTGTCCATATAGTCCAATGTCCATATAGGACGAAACTGCAGTAACGTTATTTACAAATAAAAGTGGGAATAATCAAAGAGTTAATTGATGGATGTAGCCGTTACTATGTGGTAGGAGATCATGATGGAAAGAGAAATGAAAATTTCTATGTTTTTTACCACTTTTATTTGTAACTAACGTTACTGCAGTTTCGTCCTATATGGACGAAATCTGAATCACAAATCAATCACCATCAATCTACCGAAATAAAAATCATCAAGACTCCAGTGGAACGTATTTTCGAACCCTATAATACAAAGGAAGGTCTCGGGAAGGAACTAGGCATAATCAAAAAAGATCTTTAACGAAATGGTTACTCTTTGGCTAGAAGACAGCATGAACCTCGCAAGGAAGAGAAGCCGTCACAACCAGTACTTGCCCTTCTCTACATCAGAGGATTGTTGGAAATGATAACAACAATTGGGTCCAAGCTGTACGTCAGAACCTGCTTCAAAACTGGAAATACCATCCGTACCAGCCTCACGAAAACCAGGCCACCGAATGCGGACAGAGATTTCAAGAATTGTATTTACTGGATACTTTGTGAGGGCGAGAAATCCTAATGAGGTGGAAATAAGAGGCCCCACTGCTGAGCACAAAAGAAACACACAGCGAGAAGAAATCAGCAAATTGGGAATAGCAGAACACGTTTGGACTCATCAACATAACATCAAGCGAATCAAGAAACGATATATAGAGAACATATATAGACGTATCAACGTAACATCAAGTGGTCTCGAACTGAGATCATCGACAAGGAGAAACACTAGTTCAATAGGAAGTAAAAATAAGCTGCATATATGTAATCTGACTACGCATTCAGCCAAGCTAGCAGGGATACGCAACATATAGAAACCTGTAATTAAGAGGAAAACTGTCAACTCTCGCCAAACTGTCAACTCCCGCTAAACCGGTGAAGCGGAGAGAGAAAAGAGGGAATAGCTGAAAGCGCTCGAATGACCTATGAATAGTCATCACTCGAAGTCGATTGTGGTAAGGGAGCCAGGCTCCAACCTGTCCGAAACAAAGATGGCTGTCGATTGTGTTTACCTACAATTGTTACGTAGTGAAAACAAAATTTTAGTGTTTTACAAAAAAATCAAAAATAATTCACAAAACAGAATGTAGTTACTCTTTCACATAAATATTTGAAGACTATAGTGTGCTGAGTTAGGGGAAGTTATTTTTGCAGAGTGTTAAAAAAGGAAACATCTCTTGAACAGTCGGAATATCAGTACTGTATAAGGTAGAAAACAAATTTGTGAACATGAGTTCCCACTCGTTCACGGACATAGAGGACAATATGAGTGTTCACTTTGGAGTTAATAACTGCAGAGGAATTCACCGATTTCCTTATTGATCAGACCGAGGCAGAACAGAACAGCTGAATCGAGTACCAGTTCCAACATCTATTATCAGCGATGGAAAACGAAAAGCTCTGAACGGCGTACGGAGAGATAACAACATCAAGATTCTACCTGCAGATGAGACAGATGCTACTGCTGTGATGTTTTTCATGGCAGAACACGAAAATTTCATGGGACTCTACTGCATCAATTAAGCGGAAGTTGTATCAAACTTTGAAGAAACACCAAGTCGATTTTTCGGAAAAATTCCCTAACCTGTATGTAATACATAAAATCCACAAGAAGGGTGTTCCGTTCAATCCGATCAGCAGTCCTAGAGATTCAGCTACTCAAAAGTTGTCCTGATTTACTTCCAGTTATACAACCACAACAAAAAGGTACTTTATTTTTTATGAAGAATTCAGTGCTTCTTGTCGAACCACCAGAGGTAATCATAGTCACAGAGCAATATCAATTGATCAGTTTTGACGTGGAAAGCCTTGACATCAACGTTCCTATCGAAGAAGTACTCCAAATCATACGAAAGAAGCTATCTAAAGACGAGAACATGTAAGATAGAACGAACTACCTATAGAAGTAATCATGAAATTACTAGGATGCTGTGTATGAAACTGTTAATTTGGGAAGCTAACCTGAAATGCCATTGGAAAACGAATCCACATGTTTCTAGAAATAAAATGAAATCTAGAAAGGTTAATGCAGTCAAGCTGGTGGAAAATAATTCCCTGAAAATCAAAAAATTAATAGATAAGTACTTTTTGATCATTCCCATATTGATTTCAATTTGAGAGCCACCGGTAGACAGGTGTTTCAGCCTATTGGGCATCGTCAGTACCGGGCAGGTGGTCCTCGATTGAAGACAAAATGAGAAAAATCAAGAAAGTACTTGAAAAAAATAGCTGCGTAAACGCAAGCGAAACATAAGTGGAACCACCTATTGATGTGAAACCCAAGTTGACTAAAATATTTCATGGAAATATTTTAGCAGCTTCACTGCATTAACCTTTCTAAATTTCATATCATTTCTAGAAACATGTGGATTCGTTTTCCGATGACATTTCAGGTTAGCTTCCCAAACTTCTGCTATCGCAGTTGTCGGTTGATTGGTCAAACCACCAACACTGACATAAAAACTTGGCAAGTTGACTTGGGTGTCACACCAATAGGTGGTTCCACTTATGTTTCGCCTGCGTTTACGCAGCTATTTTTATCAAGTACTTTCTTGGTTTTTCTCAATTTGTCTTCAATCGAGGACCGCCTACCCGGTACTGACGATGCCCAATAGGCTGAAACAGCTGTCTACCGCCGTCAATATAGGAATGATCAAAGAGTAAATTGATGGATGTAGCCGTTACTATGTGGTAGAAGATCATGATAAAAAGAGAAATGAAAATTTCTATGTTTTTTACCACTTTTATTTGTAACTAACGTTACTGCAGTTTCGTCCTATATGGACATTTTCAAACTTGTTCAAGTTTGTCCATATAGGACGATACTGCAGTAACGTTAGTTACAAATAAAAGTGGAAATGATCAAAGAGTAAATTGATGGATGTAGCCGTTACTATGTGGTAGGAGATCATAATGGAAAGATGCCCAATAGGCTGAAACAGCTGTCTACCGCTGTCAATATGGGAATGATCAGAGAGTAAATTGATGGATGTAGCCGTTACTATGTGGTAGGAGATCATGATGAAAAGAGAAATAAAAATGTCTGTTTTTTACCACTTTTATTTGTAACTAACGTTACTGCAGTTTCGTCCTATATGGACATTTTCAAACTCATTTAAGTTTCAGTATCATGAAAATGTCCATATAGGACGAAACTGCAGTAGCAGTTTCGTAAGAGGCCCCACTGCTGAGCACAAAAGAAACACACAGCGAGAAGAAATCAGCAAATTGGGAATAGCAGAACATGTTTTGACTCATCAACATAACATCAAGCGAATCGAGAAAATCAGAACATATATATATAGACTTATCAACATAGCATCAAGTGGTCTCGAACTGAGATCATCGACAAGGAGAAACACTAGTTCAATAGGAAGTAAAAATAAGCTGCATATATGTTATCTGACTACGCATTCAGCCAAGCTAGCAGGGATACGCAACATATAGAAATCTGTAATTAAGAGGAAAACTATCAACTCTCGCCAAACGGTCAACTCCCGCTAAACCGGTGAAGCGGAGAGAGAAAAGAGGGAGTAGCTGAAAGCGCTCGAATGACCTATAAATAGTCATCACTCGAAGTCGATTGTAGTAAGGGAGCCTGGCTCCAACCTGTCCGAAACAAAGATGGCTGTCGATTGTGTTTACCTACAATTGTTATGTTTTCATTCATTCATTTTTTAATTTAATTTTTTCATATTCATTTTGCTTTTTCATTCATTTTGCCACTTTATTTTCCATTATGATTTTTTCATTACCTGTTCATTTTTATTTTTTATTCTTTTTTATTTATTTTTACTCTGTAGTTATTTTCATCTCTAATCTTGATTATTTTATTCAATTCGTTTTATTGTATTTTCATTTCACCTCTCTGTTGCTTATATACAATTGAAATTTCAGCTATTTATTCCAATTTGGTTTGTTCTCACATAGATTTCGTAGGGCAATGGAAATCCGTTCAAATACACATATTTTTTTCACAAATCTTTCAAAAAATTCTCCAGTATGGATTCTTCGTGTATTTCGTTCATGGATAAGGAAACATTATTATGCAGTCTCTATAAAAATAAGTTTCGTTCATCTCCAAATGTTATACCTAATAGAAGTTTGACGCAGATATCTCAAGTGTGTGAACTCATGCTGTAGCAAATTCAAATCGAGCCAATCGTCGAGACTGTCAGCGATATGACATTCCCCTCGGTTGCTAACCAGAATATTCAATGTGTAAACTGAAACCCCCGATACACGCTTTGAATTACAGGCATGAGTAAAGAAAAATGATGAAACTTTGTTACAGTGCACACATATTTGATTTTAATACATTTTCAAATTAATGAATTTCAGATTGATGACTGAACATGGTATGTGAAAGTATGGAAGTAACAGGATTTTTGGTCAAATATACTTTCAAAAAACAAACTTATTTAATGAAATATGAACAATTAATTGAGTTTATACCAACTGAAAATTGATAATTACTAGAAAAAAATTACACTGTTCAGGTGTAACATATTTCTACTGTGTTGTAAGGTTTCAACTTCATTTTTCTTCTTTGAAATTTTGATGGTTTTTCGCGAATTATGATGGATGATGAATTTCCAGTATTAGGAAATGAATAATATTCAATTCTTATACCAAAATATACTAACTAGTAATATGATTTATACTCACATTCTCACTCTTTGTGGTGAAAACTTTTTTGTTGGGTTATTTTCCTAATAAAAAAATCCAATTAGTATACATTTCAATACAAACATGTTTTGCTGTGAAAGATAATCAACAGAGAATCAGGTTTATTCACATAATTTTTTACAAGTACATTTCTGAATTAATAGGTTTCACTTACCAATATGTGATCAAAGAGTCATCTTAATAGAAAACATTCCTCAAATACAGAATTTTAATTTTTCTGTCAATTATCTCCATGTTCATTTATTCAAATAGAAACTAACTACACTTACTTCCTAATTGAGGTGACCTGTTTTATCTCCGTCCTTGAATGTTGTCAGAAATTGTTTCTTTCCTCAAAAAATCATTTGTCAGATATCATTTGATGAGGCTGAAAAGGGTATTTTGAGAAAAAAACGACTTTCCGAAATCTATTTATTGAAAGTATAATGTGGGAGGTTTCGTCAATTTAGATAAAAAACGAATAATTGGTAATTATTTTAACGTGAAATTCAGTTGAAATAAAGTGTTCTCAGATCCTTTTTATATCTGATATTTCTTCTCTTGCCCGAGTTATGGATTCATATGATAATACCTGTAGACTGAACATATACACGACTACCTGGTGCCTGCGACTTTGTTCCCGTAAATTTAAGTTTTTAGGTTTTTCCGAGCTGTTAATGATGTGCAGCAGGTTTTTGGCGCAGTTTTCCGGAAGCCTCTTCAACAACTAATTTGTTATTGAATCAACCCCTGGCGCTTTCTTGGCCTTTGCGGCCTTGATATAACCCTTCAGCTCTTCCACAGAAGCTGGGCGGATGTTATCATCGTCATCTTCCCTGAGGATACGGTGAACCCGATCTTTCAGCAGAATATCGCGGTCGATGTCGTCGTCGTCGTCAACGTTAAGTTGAAACTGATGTTCCATCGTGTCGGCTTTAGGCCAACGCTTTGTCGGCGGGGGAGTAGCACACACCGCGCTCTCGGTGAATGGGTGAGGGAGCAGTCTTCTTCCCTTTGAGTCAGCGGGTGTCTTGCCAAAGCTCGTCATCCCCAGGCTGCGAAGGATTCCAAGAGCTCCTCCTACCTTTCGTTTCGGTGATCAATGATGGCCAGTTTGACTTGATTGGCCATCCTGCTTGCCGCAATTTTATCTCCTGGAAAAAGGGTTCGTTGATAGAGCCTTCTCAAGCGATTTCTCTCTCGTATCAAGGCTTTGATACGAGGGGGAAACTCATTGTAGCCCTTCAGCGGATACTCCTCCCTGGAGGTGGCCGCTCGAAACGCATCATTCACAGAAATCTCGAAACTTTCAACTGCCGCGTCAAGTTCGTCAGGGGAGCGAAGTGTCTCAGGAGGGACGCGCATCTCTCCGAGCTGGGTTGTGACGATATCCCAATCCGTCAAAGATCTCATACAGTAATCAGGAAAAGGAAGATCATCGCCCGATATCAGGAATCCTGGAATTATGATCAGAATCCATTTCTAACAAAACGTTAATTTCGCTAGCCGAAGAGACGTTTCTGAGAAGCGTGATGTCTAGTACGTCAGATCTAGTCTGCCTGCGAGAGTACGTAGGCCCATCCGGACCCACCACAAGATATTCATGAAGTCAACATGCGCATAGAGTGCTTGACAGTTTCGATTTGTGGCTCTGCTCCATAGTCTCTATACTTAGCATTAAAGTCACCAGTAGCAATTGTCGGAATGTTGCTTCCCATCAGCAGTTCATCCAGAGATTCTGGGAGTAGACGAATGTTCGGAGGGTTGTAAACCGAGATTATTCTGTGACAACCCCTGCTCAGTCGAATTTTGACCCTCACGGCCTCAGTTCCGTGTTACCGAGCACTGTCAATTCCGTATTGGACACACTGAAGGGATCGTTTGACAAAGATGCCAACTCCCCCTCCAGCACGTCCAACACGTTCTCTGTGGTAGAATCTGTAGTTTGGAATGACAATGGATTCGCTACTCAGGTGTGTCTCTTGGACAAGATCCACATCGGTGTTATGATGAGTTGAGAAGTCCTCAAAGTCGAGTCTTTTTGAGCAAATACCATTAGCATTCCATTCCATTAGGCAACGTTGGTTATCTAGGCATTGGCAGTTCCGGTTATCACGTCAGTATTCACCGTGAACATTTTCTGTGGCACGGGGAATTTGGCGAACAGCATTTTCATCTGGTCCAGTGCGGCACAGATTTTTTGTACCTACTTTAGGGTACGCTGGGCAGCCACGGTAATTAGCTGTGTGGACCACTTTGCAGTTGTTACACTTCAGGAGGTCAGTCCTGGCCTTTTTTCATGCTTTTGTGAGTTGCTTGCCAGCGCACTTCACGCAAATGGGGATTGCCAAGCAGTTACGCTGGCAGTGGCACTGACCATATATAGCTGTAACATTTAAACATACATAAGGACATATTGTTAAATGATAGAAAAATCAATTTTAAAATTAATTCAGGGTGGTACACTTGTATGGGTGGTATTACTGATTACCTACCTGTATGATGTACCTGAATAGCATAAATAGCTTTAGTTTTGAATGCCCAAGTTATGGATTCATATGATAATAACTATAGACTGAACATTTACACGAGTACCTGATGCCCGTGACTTTGTTTCCGTAAATTTGAGTTTTTAGGTTTTTCCGAGTTGTTAATGATGTGCAGCAGGTTTCTGGTGCAGTTTTCCGGAAGCCTCTTCAACAACTAATTTGTTATTGAATCAACCCCCGGAGCTTTCTTCGCCTTTGCGGCCTTGAGTCTGCGGGTGACTTGCCAAAGCTCGTCATCCCCAGGCTGCGAAGGATTCCAAGAGCTCCTCCTACCTTTCGTTTCGGTGATCAATGATGGCCAGTTTGACTTGACTGGCCATCCTGCTTTTCAAGGCTTTGATACGAGGGGGAAACTCATTGTAGCTCTTCAGCGGATACTCCTCCCTGGAGGTGGCCGCTCGAAAGGCATCATTCACAGAGGTCTCGAAGCGGTGAACTGCCGCGTCGAGTTCGTCGGGGGAGCGAAGTGTCTCAGGAGGGACACGCATCTCTCCGAGCTGGGTTGTGAAGATATCCCAATCCGTCAAAGATCTCATACGGTAATCAGGAAAAGGAAGATCATCGCCCGATACAGGATTCCTGGAATTATGATCAGAATCCATTTTCAACAAAACGTAAATTTTGCTAGCCAAAGAGACGTTTCTGAGAAGCATGATGTCTAGTACGTCAGATCTAGTCTGCCCGCGAGAGTACGTAGGCTCATCCGGACCCAGCACAAGATATTCATGAAGTCAACATGCGCATAGAGCGCTTGACAGTTTCGATTTGTGGCTCTGCTCGATAGTCTCTGTACTTGGCGTTGAAGTCACCAGTAGCAGTTGTCGGAATGTTGCTTCCCATCAGCAGTTCATCCAGTGATTCTGGGAGCAAGTGATTCTTCGGAGTGTTTGAACCGAGACTATTCTGTGACAACCCCTGCTCTGTCGAATTTTGACCCTCACGGCCTCAGTTCCGTGTAACCGAGCACTGTCAATGCCGTATTGGACACACTGAAGGGATCGTTTGACAAAGATGCCAACTCCCCCTCCAGCACGTCCAACACGTTCTCTGTGATAGAATCTGTAGTTTGGAATGACAATGGATTTGCTACTCAGGTGTGTCTTTTGGACAAGATACACATCGGTGTTATGATGAGTTGAGAAGTCCTCAAAGTCGAGTGTTTTTGAGCGAATACCATTAGCATTCCATTCCATTAGGCAACGTTGGTTATCTAGGCATTGGCAGTTCCGGTTGTCACGTCAGTATTCACCGTGAACATTTTCTGTAGCAAGGGAAATTTGACGAACAGCATTTTCATCTGGCCCAGTGCGGCACAGGTTTTTTGGATGATGACTGCCCTTTGCGCTCTACTTTAGGGTACGTTGGGCAGCCACGGTAATTAGCTGTGTAGACCACTTTGCAGTTGTTACACTTCAGGGGGTCAGTCCTGGCCTTTTTTCATGCTTTTGTTAGTTGCCTGCCAGTGCACTTCACGCAAATGGGGATTACCAAGCAGTTACGCTGGCAGTGGCCAAAACGTTGACAAGGGTGGCACTGACCCACCGAAGTTTTTGGGTGCTGAGGTTCAACCTGAACCTTCACACTCAAAAGGTCTTTGACCTCAAATATATGCTTCTGATCCCTGTTCAACAAGACAAGTATCAGAAGCATTGGTTTGCCAGCACGCCTCATACATGTGATGCTGATGAGGTCAAAGCCTCTGACTTCGAGCTCCTCACGAACATCTTCGACTGCCAAGTGCCCTGGCACTCCCCTGAATACGGCAAGAACTTGCCGCTCTTCAGGTAGCGAATATGTGGGGTGAGGGATTTTTTCCTTCACCAAGAGCCTTGCCAGAAGACTCAGGCTGAACTTATATCCCGTAATGTAAGTTGACGGCTTTAGAGAACTTTATGTTCTCCTCAGCTGCCAATTTTATCAGGGATACCCATTTGTCCTTCTGACGGACGACAATGGGCGAAATTCTGTCCTTTGTGACCGATGGATGAAAATTTTGCTTCAGGAGGGCGAGGGATGGGGGTAGGCTCCTCATCATAATATGACTTGAGGGTGCCATTGGATTTTTTGAAGGCACTGTCATTGGACGTTTTTGTATTTACGTCTATTTCAATGTCGTTATCATTACCGCTAGATGCGGCCACCTCATTGACCCGATTTTGGGTCGTTGGATGCAAAGAAGTAGTCTCGGAATCGAAATATTTTCGAGCTTCGTCCTTGACATTGGCAAGGACAGCCTTCTTTTTAGGCTTCTTTTTGCATTTTTTGGCATATTCCTGACGAATCCATTCGTTAATACGGCTCCTTGAGACGTTAGGCAGCGGAGAAAAGCCATCGTTTCAACGCCTGTTTTTAGGCGCTGAGGAGGAGGAAAGAAAACTATATTCGTCGTCGGAGTGTCTAACAGGGTTGACTTCACGTGCAGGCGAGTTAATAGCCACATCCAGTTGCTGGTCTGTCAACGAGTGACAGCCGGCCCCAGGATCTGGCACTATTTTGCCGTGCAACTCTGACTGGGTCAGGCCCAGAGAAGAGATTAGTTGGCATATCAGACCAACAATCTCGCCCCTGTCCTTGCCAGCCAGGCTGCGAAGCAGTTCCTCCATGCTGCTATGAATTCATCTCACGTGGAAAAACACCAGAAACAAGCTTTGAGCAAAATGAATGCTTAGAAAGTGAAATATTTGAACGTGCTCACCGTAAGTGTAGTAGTCTGCTCACAATAACGCACACACTATTTGAAGCCAGAAACACTACAGTACGACTGCTGATTATCAATCAGGAACACAAATGCACAGGCACGTCAATGGAATGCTGGATTTATTTCTTCGAGATCTAATTATTTATAGGTCATTCGAGTGCATTCACCTATCCCCTCTTCCCTCTCTCCGCTTCATTCGTTTTCAGTGGGAGCTGACCGTTTGGCGAGAGTTGGTCGTGTTCCGCTCGATTAGAGGTTTCCATATGTTACGTATCTCTACGCTAGCTTGACTAAATGCGTAGTTGGACAACATATATGCGGCTTCTTTGAATTTTCTCCTAAGCCAGTGTTCCTCCTTGTGGATGAATTCAGCTCGAGCCCACTTGATGTTATGTTGATGAGTCCAAATATGCTCTGATATTTCGGATTGGCTGGTTTCTCCTCGCTGTGTGTTTTTTGTGCTAGGCAATGCGAACATTCAATGGTCTCTTAGTGTCACCGTTGTATGATTCACCGCACTCGCAGGGTATCCGGTAAATGCAATTCTTGGAATCGCAGTCCGCGTTTGGTGGACTGATTTTCGTGAGACTGCTGCGGATAGTATTCCCAGATCTGAAGCAGGTTCTGATGTTATACTTGGATCCAATCCTTCTTATCCTTTCCGACAGTTATCACCCGAAGACGATTGTGGATACTAACAATCGAAACGTCGTGAAGTAACTTGGTTTGGAATCTTTCAATTTTATATATTTAATTTTCATTTCTTGCTAATATTTTTTGAATTTTTTCAGTTCGTGTTGATAGTTCAATTGTTTTGATTTTTCGGTTGATGCTTGTATGTTATTTCATTTTAATTTCAGTTTTTTGCTTGTTAAAATTGTTTTTTCCAACGATTGTTTGACGATATTTCAAATTGACATAACTCTTCCATTTCTATACCGATTGTAACAAATCAAACACTAAGTATTGAAGTTCATTTTTCTTGAGGACGAAACATCAGCACTACAGGAAAATAATCAAGACTCTCTGAGAGCGGTGCCTGCGCGAAAGTAGCAATTCACGTTGGATTTGAATGGCTAGAGATTCAATTCATTTGGAAAAAAGTTTTCGAAAAGTTTATTACATAAACATTTTTGAAAAATACACTAGTATCAATTGATCCAGTTTTGAGACAAGCGCGCACAAACACATAAGAAAACAAATAAACAGACAAGCAGGCAACAGTTCTAAAAATCATTGTTTTCGGTTCAACTGCTTTAATACAATTCTCCAATTATAGTTTTTTTCAAATATGGTAGATGTACAGACAGATTGATATGGTGAAATCATTCGAATATAGATTTTTGGGTGCCCCACGAAATCGACCGACAAAAAATGCCACGTTTTGAGGTCTGTTCTTTGCTTTTTGCGCAACCAGAACGACCCTTTTTGTAACAATTCGAAAAGTGGATCATCTACGACAACAAGAGACGTTCAGGACAATGTTTGGACATCGATCAGTTACCCAGACACTACCAAAGTCAAAAACCCTCCAAAAAAGACCATGGGGGTATAATGGTGGTCAGCATCTGGTGTGATTCACTATAACATCATTGCAGAGTCATATTATGAGAAAATCGACGAAATGAACCAAGAATTGCGTCAGCAGCAGCCAACACTGGTCACCCACCATACTCCCCAGACCTCTCGCCAACCAACTACCATCTTTTCAAGCACTTTCACACCTCACCAGTAGAACCTTCGTCAATCAAGACCTGGCAAAACGGCCTTCGTCGACTCCATCAAATTCTGAGTATCCAATTTGTAAGCTGACGGATCAATCCAACTTGTGTTACTTTGAGAAAAGTGCACTGATCTAAATGGCACTCATTTTGATTGAATTGAAAAAGTATTCATTGAGATATTACAGTTCAACGCAAACTCATAAAAAAGGGCAAATATAATCAGATCATAGCAGAAGTTTTTGGCAAAAACTGAAGAAAAATCTGAATAATTACTTCTAAATATAGGAAACACATGTTTTTCCATTCAGTTTGTGCTTCAAACATTCGTATTGGAATTGAAACAAATATTATTCACAGGAACGCTACATGCTGTACATATAAGAAAGTATCATCAAGAAATTTCACTTACAGGGAAGATTCTCAATCTACTTCTAAGTTTCGGGTGAAAGCATCAGTCTTCTGGGTAATTTAAAGGAATGTTGCACTCAATTGCCCGCAAAAGATTATAACATTCACCGAAAGAGACAAATTTTCTGTATCAGAATGACCGCTCCTAAAAAGCATTCAGTTGATTAAGTATAAGAATGTCTTTCAATTGAATAGGAAATGAATAATTTGTTATATTTTCAGTATCTCTTAACCACTTTCTCCAAAATCAATAGAGATTCATATGATTATAATCCTGTTCTCTGTTCTATAAGCTTCAGTAGCATGAAGTTGAATGTGGTCCTTGAAGTATATTGTTATTGCGATGAACTTTGCAGTATAGATAGTTGAATCTTGAAATAATACCCAGATTTTTGTTAGATCCACCCGTTTTGGGAATAACATCCTGACAGTTTTCAGCTTATTCCACGAATACATGTAATCGAAATAAAAGTACTGTATTTGATTTCCATTTATTTGAACTCTCCTTTCATCTTCTCATCGAACTTGTTATCAACTTTACGGGAACTTTCGTTTGCTCTAAGTAGAACTTGAATAGTTTTACACTGACCCCAGAGGCACATAACTTTAATTGAGTAGGGAATTCAGCCTCTTCGGTTTACATTGTGAGCTCAGTGTTTATCCGAATAGAGTTGTACATTTTCCAGTTATACACTCAATAAGAGTAAAAAACTTGCTTGCTCTCAAGGTGAATTCAATAATTATTGAAGTGAATGATCGAAACTATCAAAGGATAANTGCTTGCTCTCAAGGTGAATTCAATAATTATTGAAGTGAATGATCAGAAACTATCAAAGGATAAAATGTCAAAAAGAGGAGAACTCAGATTATTTTTCGAATTCCATAAATAAGGACGGAGAAAATTTCAATCAATATATTCGTGAAAACAATACTAGATTTTTGTCAGTTTCTTCGAAGGTTTCAAGTGAAGGTCCTCATAAGAAAGCAGACAAAATGTGATCCATGGCTCATCATAGTCTCGTTCTAAAGTGCCGTTTCGCAAAATTTGAGTTTGCCTTCACAGAATATAATGAATGAAAGTGTCATTCGATCCGATGTTCAACTACACTAATTCACGATTTAAACCTCAAATAAAGATTTGAAGGTGATTGACAATGTTTCAAACACGTTATTTATTTTTATTGATACATGTTCAAAGGCCAAAGTATTTTATGTGAATTTCCATTCAGTATAGATAAAAAAAAGCTTGGACATTGTCGCTGTAGGTGAATGAGTGAAATAATGGAACAAGTTATAAACTTTGAACACTGTGCCTTTGCCACTGTTAATGTCTATTGTTTTGTTTATTGTTATCAGAATGACATTATCAAGTACTTTATGTCTTGATTTTGTAGTTGTTGAGAGTTGTTTGAGATGTTGAGATGCCGCATTTGAACAAATTAGTTTGTGTTAAAATTGTTACTTTTGTCAATGAAGGATAAAGACAAGAAGATTTCGATGAGACTGAGAAGAACAAAAGGCGGCCTGCTCAAGGACGTAAGAGATGTACAATGCCAAGAGTGACCAATATTTGAAAATTCAATATTTGCGTAATCGCACGCTTGCAGCTCCGCATCTCAGAAATGATTTACTGAGCACAAGACCGGTTAGCATAAGTGTCAAAACAGTAATAAGAAAACTCAAAGAAGTTGGTTTGAATCCAAAACGCCCTGCCAGAGTTTACAAGCTTCTCCCACGTCACAAATCTAGACAGTTACATGTCAACTGGAATGAACATTAGTGGGGAAAAATTGTTTCCACTGATGATACAAGAATACAGTCATGGAATCTTGTACATAACGTTAGCTTTGGTGGTGATTCCATTATTTTGTGGGGTGGCATCAGTTGGGACAGTCTCACCAAGCTAATGGAAGTGAATTCAAGAATGGATGCTGTCTTGTCGTCGTTTTGTCCCAAAAATTAATCTTTCCTAAAAATATAACCATTTCAATTCAAAGTCATTCTTGTTGTTTCACCGTTTCACCTGAGTACCGCTTGCCGTTTACATTCGTGGAATTGATGTATTATCTAATTTCCATAGATAGTGGAAATTTGAACAATAAAATGTTTATACCTTTTACGCATTCGTATATTTGGAAACAGTGAAAATGTATTCCAAAGCAAATATAAAGATAAAGTTGAAATACTTCCACGCCTCGTGGCATATACAATCTGTTTTGTTCAAAATGAAATGTAAATTTTCCCAAACCCAGGCGGAAGAATAATCGTTTCTCGTTCCTCATTCTGAAACCGTTTTATAAAAGAAAAGAATATGCCAATGGGCTAACTTTTTTATGGAAGACAAATATTTGAATGTCATGCTCGCTAATCTGATTAGAGTCAAATTATCAATGTGGAAATGATATTTCCTTTCATGTGAAAGCATACAATGTTTTTGAATCCAGATTGAACAAAATGCTTTGAAGTATTGCAATTTTCATTTCAATTGTGACGGTAATAAAATTACATCTCTAGTTCTTTCTGATTTCGTTTTCCAATATTCGATTTTCTCTTTCAATATTAAAAGCGACTTGTCTTTCGAACTTTTCAATTATGGTTCTTCCATTTGGAAACTGAAATACTTACTTCATTCTGAATATTGTGAATGGCCGCCATTTTTTCATTTATATTTCATGTAATATAAATTACCAAATTGATATTTGTTACGACAGCGGGAAATGTTACTTTAAATCATATTCAAATGTATTCAACGTCACACCGAAAACTCACTCACACAGAACAGTATCTGAACCAGAAATCCAACCACCATCAATCGACTAATAGAGTAATCATCAATACTCTAGTAGACCGTGCTTTCGGACTCTGTAATACAAAGGAAGGTTTCGAAAAGGAACTAGGCACAATAAAAAATGACCTTCAACGGAATGGTAACTAAAGTGATGATGGAACAGACTTTGGCTAGAAGACAGTAAGAGCCTCACAAGGAAGATGAACCGCCACAATCAGTACTTTTACTTCCTTATATCAGAGGGTTGTCGGAAAAGATAAGAAGAATTGGATCCAAGTATAACATCAGAACAGGGAATATTATCCGTAGCAGCCTGACGAAAACCAAGCCACTAAACGCGTACTGCCATTCCAAGAATTGCATTTACCTGATATCCTGCGAGTGCGGAGAATCGTAGATCGGTGAAACTAAGACGCCATTGAAAATCCTTATTGCCGAGCACAAGAAACACACACAGCGAGGAGAAACCAGCAAATTAGGAATAGCAGAGCATGTTTGGACTCATCAACATAACATCATGTTGTCCAACAATATATTTAGCCAAGCTAGCGTAGAGATACGCAACATATGGAAACATGTAATCAAGCGGAACACGACCAACTCCCGCCAAACGGCCAGCTCCCGCTAAAACCGATGGAGCGGGGGGTAGAGGGAGGAGAGAATACGTGAAAGCACTCGAATGGCCTATAAATAATCAGATCTCGAAGGAATAATTCCAGTTATCACCCGAAGACGATTGTGGATAGTAACAATCGAAACGTCGTGAAGTAACTTGGCTTGAAATCTTTCAATTCTTAATTTTCATTTCTTTTTAATGATTTTTAATTTTCATCTCATGTTAATAGTTCAATTTTTCTTATTGTTACTTGTATTTCATTTCATTGTAATTTCAGTTTTTTGCTTGATATAATTGTTATTTTTCAGCTAATCTGAAAGAAAAAATTCTTTCGAAACAAATACTTTTACATGAACCCGGAATTATACAGAAGAGACTTTTCTCTACTATGTTTGTATTCCAAACATTCGTTATGGAATGAAATTCAGATATCATTCACAGGAGTTCTATTTTAAATGAATGGTAGTAAATTGCACTTACATGGAACATTGTCATCCTCACTGGTATAGATCGATGTTTCGCCATAAGACATTTGCCTTAGGGCTCGTCAGTACCAAATTGGATAACATTATAGAAAATACACACAATTCATTCATGAATTACGAAATTTAATGTCACGGAATAAGTTTGATCTACTTATGTCATCGATGACATCGTAATGACATTCATTCACCTATTTATTTTGAAGCTTACATAATTATAGTTTCAATTGGTCAGTGAAAACACAAGTAGTATGAAAAATTTTGGAGTACAAAATGAATCAACAGCTTCAAAAAATACATTCAATACATCACACAATCCATATGATATGAAAGCTTGTCGCAAGAGCATGGTTTACCATACTCTCTTCAAGCTCTAGGTATAACACAGTATAGTCAGCATAACACAGTATATGGTTAAATACCTCAGGGCCTCAATACACTTTCGGGCAGAAATATTGCATATTTCATTTCAAGATTTTAATTTATTTTCCTTTAACACGTTATTTATTTTTATTGATACATGTTCGAAGGCTAAAGTATTTCCATTCAGTATAGATTAAAAAAAAGCTTGGACATAGTCGCTCTAGGTGGATAAGTGAAATAATGGAACAAGTTATAAACTTTGAAAACTGTGCCTTTGCAACTGTTAATGTTTATTGTTTTGTTTATTGTTATCAGAATGACATTTTCAAGTACTCTATGTTTTGATTTTGTAGTGGTTGAGAGTTGTTTGAGATGTTGAGATGCCGCATTTGAACAAATTAGTTTATGTTAAAATTGTTATTTTTGTCAATGGAGGATACAGACAAGAAGATTTCGATGAGACTGGGAAGTACAAAAGGCGGCCTGGTCAAGGACGTAAGAGATGTACAACGCCAAGAAGTGACCAATATTTGAAAATTCAACATTTGCGTAATCGCACGCTTACAGCTCCGCATCTCAGAAATGATTTACTGAGCACAAGACAGATTAGCATAAGTGTCAAAACAGTAATAAGAAAACTCAAAGAAGTTAGTTCGAATCCAAAATGCCAGAGTTTACCAGCTTCTCCCACGTCACAAATCTAGACAGTTACATGTCAACTGGAATGAACATCAGTGTGGAAAAATTGTTTCCACTGATGATACAAGAATACAGTTATGGAAACCAGATGGACGTTGTCGAGTTTACAGAAGATCTGGAGAATGTTTCGCAGAATGTATTCTTGTACATAACGTTAGCTTTGGTGGTGATTCCATTATTTTGTCGGGTGGCATCAGTTGGGACAGTCTCACCAAGCTAATGGATGTGAATTCAAGAATGAATGCTGTCTGGTACATACGCAAAATCTTTGAAGAGCATGTTTCACCTTACGGCGAATTCATTGGTCATGACAATTTCGTGCTAATGCATGATAATGCTCGTGCACATGCTGCAAGAACAGTCACAGAACAGTTGTTGGACTTGAGGCAGTGTAGTGGTCACCAAACAGGCCCAGCGAAAATTCCATGAACATATTTGGGACATCCTAAAAGACATACACTAGCACGAAATCCAGTTCCTAACTTAATTGCAGAGTTAAGAATTGCTGCACACGAAGAATGGAATCGAATTCTACAAGAAACCTTCAGAGACCTTCTGCGGAGTATGCACAGAAATAAATTTAAGGTTGCCTGGACTATAATCAAACAGAACAGAACAGAACTCCAACTTACTTTTTTTATATCCTCTGGATGAAACAGAATCACTCGAGATTGTGAAGTCGATATCTTCTAAGACTTCTAGTGGCGTGGATGAAGTACCTTGCAACCTCTTGTTCAAGGTGGTTGAAAATTTGATCCCTACTCGACTCAAACATGCAATAATAGTGCCTATCCATAAGAAAAATGGCAAGCACTCGGTTTCCAATTACAGAGGTATTGCTTTATTATCTGTATTTTCCAAAATATTCGAGAAAACTTATCAGAGAAGACTCTTTCCTTTTTGCAAGAAGTGTAAAATCATCCCAGAGTGTCAATATGGCTTGCAAATTGGCAAATCCACTCAGGATGCCACGGTGAAATTAGTCAATAAAGTCATTTCTAATCTCGATTGAAAAAACGATAAGTGTTCTATTTGACTTATCACGAGCTTTCGACACTTGATAACGATATACTTTCGAGCAAGCTGTTTTGTCTAGGAATTTGTGGCTCATCTCTGGATTGGTTGAGATCTTATCTGAATTGCAGAACGCAAACTGTGAGGGTTGTACTAGAGGCTGGGACCTTCCACTCTAGAACCTGTGTCGTTCCCACCGGTGTTTCCTAGGGTAGCATCCTAGGACCTATTCTTTTTCTTTCATTCATACGTGACCCCAACAACAGTAATCGTTAACATTGTACAGTACAATTTGCCAACGATTCTTCGTTTACTTAGAAGTCCTCGGATTATGAGGGATTGTCGTGTCAGGCCAATCAAGCAGTTGCTAATATGCAAAAATATTGTTTTCAGAGCTCAAAAACTACTACAATCGTCTTTTTAATGAATGAGAATGATTGCAGTGTTCTGGTCAAAATAAATGGCAAGTCATTACAACAAATTTCCTCTGTAAAATTTTTAGGTTTGAACATTGATGCTCAACCCTCTCGGAACAAGCACATTGATTATATTTTGAGTAAACTGTCGAAACATTGTTTTGTAATTCGTAATCTCCGTAATTTTTTTTCATTCAATATATTGAAGAGCTATCACTATGTTTATATTTAATCTTCAGTCAGTTATTATCTGATCAACTTTAGTCAAAACTCTCCCCGACAAATTTAAATACAGAAATAATCTTTGACTCGCAGCAGAGTATACGTTAAGATCTAACAATAATTTTATTGCACCAAACGGTCATCTAATTATGCCCATCAAGTTATTCAACAAACTACCTATCTCTCTTAAGCAGCTTACAAACCTGCATTCCTTCAAGAAAAATGTTGAAAAACTGTTACATGACCCATTCATTATTTGAATCATTAACCAATTCTTTTAGCTCAAACATTTCATCATTGTCTGGTTGATTCGGCCGTTACTTGATGAAGATCCAAAGTGATTTCACAAACTACACCTAACGATTTGATCTTCACAAACTTGTTTCCAAACAATATATCACAACATGTTTCGGTATCACAGTAGCTTTTTCGTAGTGAATACGAAAGAGCTACTGTGATAGCGAGACATGTCGGGATATAGTTTTTGAAAATACTGTTAGTGAAGATTAAATCATTAGTTAGGTGTAGTTTGTGAAATTTCACCACTGAGTCCATTCAAAAGTAACCTTAGAAACTCTTCCGTATCTTGTTGTCTACCCTCGATCCAGTCAGTTCGCATGTTATGCAACATTTTATTAAAGCACATCGAACCAAATGGGATGGCAGTGTTTATTATAACTTCTTGGTCATTCTTAACATTTTTATCCGCTCTCCCGTCTTTCGTCCTAATGCAGGAAGGTAAGTAAACAAACTGCTTCACAAAACGACACATTCCAAATACAACCGGGGTCGATTTCATTCTCCCGTTCGACGAGATGTTTTTGCTCAGACTGTTGTAAGACAGTAAGTTGTAGAGTAGTAAATATACGATCAGGGCTTGCAAAATCGAGTTGTAGCAGCAAGTTCACTGCCCTTGTATGTAGATAGAAACGTACCCATCCTATAACAGTTGGATCTACAAACTGGTTGTGGGACATTCTGGGGTGCTTGAAGGGGCATATGGGAAGATTGTCGTTGAACTCGTTTTCGGCGTCCTTGTCAATAGTGACTTCGTCAAAATTGTTGACGGGTTCAGACATAGGCGGATGTTAGTGGTTCATCATCGGGGAGATCACAGTTTGGGGGTGGTGGTCAAAAGGTGGAGATTTAGCTATCAGTTGAATCAATACAAAATTTTCTCGGATTTGAATATTTTTTTTGCATTTGTCCTTTCATGATGTTGACTCTGTTAGTGCTCAGTTTGCCTGTTAAGTGATTGAAAATATGTATTATATGACAGTGCTTATATCATCCGATCAAACAGTGTCGAATTTCATACCTGAAGTGATGTTGTAGGTATATTTTATATACAGTGGTTGCTTGGTTACATAGTTCATTCACAAAAAATGAGTTGACCCTATATAGGTCATCGTTAGAAAAGTTTTTTAATATCATCGACTGTAGATAGATGGTCTGGGATATATTTGCAAGTTTTTTCTTGTGAATAACCAAATCAGCTTTTTCCCTATAAGCTTTTTTCTTTTCAAACGGAAGTTGAGGTTACCTTTTTTTTTCGGTTCCACTGTTCGATTTGTAAGATTCCCAATTTGTTTGTGATACTCCCAGTGATGTTGTGTTTTTGCTCTGATGAACCCAAAAGTAGGGTAGACTGGGTACGGTTGAAACAAAGGACGGTTGAAACAAAACGAATATCTCGCAAACCGTTGGCGGGGCGGTGAGGGGTCCAAGGGGAGAACGAAGTGGACGACAGTTCTAAACACGAATCTTAGTGTTGCGCCACTCTCCGCGCGCTTTGGCTGTTTCTAGGGGACCCTATTGTATTTTGATAACCAAAAGTAAGTATTTTTGCTTGGAGATTTTTCCAATTATTGTCGTTTTTATTCAAGTGACAAGTACTTCTGCTCCTGTGGGTATACATATCAATCTGAGTAAATGAAGAGATTATCATTACTTTATTATTATTAAAGAGTGGCTTTAACTTTTATCTAGCCACGAGGAAAAGCTTTGAAGTTTTCAGTTGTTATGTCACCGGCTTCAATGAGTACAGCTGCTGTTGAAATATGTCAAGTACTTATATGTATAAGCGCACTGAAGTACTGAACTGAGTAAAAACAAGATAATAATGTCCTCGCTTTACACGATCATTATTACTGACAATATCGCCTCCCCCTGCTTCATTGCCGCTTCAATACTTGCGACCGTTCCAGTTTCTAACCTTTACATCATTATTAATATCATCATTTTCAGGTAATGACATTAATACTGAACGTGTAAGGTACCTATTGAATAAGAAATAATTCCATGAAGGAAATTATTAGATTACGTAACGTGAGTTTGGATGAGCAATGCAATCATTCACATACATACTTATAGAGTGAAATGTTCAGCTTATAGTCCTAACAAAGACAGTTTTCAGTTTTATGTATGAACAGGACATTTTGAAGAGGTGTATTTTCATTTTACTAGACGAGAATCAATTTAAGATATCACAAATTGGGAAATTGAAACTCTTTTTTTATGTGGTTCACTCAACGCAGAAAGACATCGACTCTCTGTTAAACAAAGCGCTTTATACAGTATGTATAGGGTAAGGACTTCTCGAAATCAAAATACCAAACCTTTTGTCAATCGGATGATTGATAGTTGAACCTCAAAACGATGAACAGTCACAGTTCGTCGCGTATTTCTGATATGACTGGCGATTTCAGCAGGGGATGATGTTGTTGTCTCTCGCTCTGCACAAGAAACTGGTAAGCTTGAGCCAAGTGTTTTCATATCCCCGGAATAAGTCGCTGGTACCGGGTCTGTATCGGGAGTTTAACGTTTGTTTGAAGGTGGTTCACAATGTTTCATGGTGAATTTCATTAGTTCGGACTTCCATTGTCTAATATGATATGATTTCAAATCTCTGGAATAACAAAAGAAAAATTAAATCAGAAATAGCTGAAAATAACGATTATATCAAGCAAAAAATCACCCAAAGACGATTGTGGAGAAGGGATTAAAAACATATTGCCTATTAGTAGACAGAAACATGCTCTTTTATTTAACATATCTTCTTCATCGCTCGGGTTATAAAAAGCAGAACTATGAACGTTATAAGTGAAACTGTTTCAACCGTACCCAGTCTACCCTACCCTTTCCTCGAGTTTGAACATACATTAATCTTCAAATTATCAGTGAGCCAAGGGGCTTTTTCTTTGAAATTTTCATAAGAAAAAAAATAGACAAAACAGTTCAATCTCAAAGATGACCACTTGGTGATCGAAACACGTGTCGAGGTGTTAAAATAACGGTTTGGTGTTGGGATAAAACTCCAGGTATATTCAAAACAGTTATTGTTTTCATCTCATCAACGAGAGCTCTTCGAAAAGAGATGACTGAACAAAAAAAGGTCATCGGAAATTTCTTTGATTCTCAAACCGTTTGACCAATTATATTGTTAAAATGCTGTTCATCGAAGAGTTTCACGTTTTCAATTATTTCATACTCCACAAATAGTTGTTTTCATAACTAATAAACTGATGACACTTGATATTTCACAGTAAGTAAATTGTATATAAAATTTATGAACTTTAACTTGAATCCGGAAATGGCTCTGTCTAATTGAAGAAAACAAAATTTTGTCTAGTAAGCCGTGGTGACAGACGTTTCGTCTGCTTCTGCGACAGACATATGCGTGTTGACTGCAAGGACGAAGATTATATCTCGAAGTCAACGCATGTTGTTTGTTTTCTTCTCTAATCATGTCCTCGGCCTGAATGATTGGAGTATTTTGCAAGAACTGTTACTGATTTTCATCAAGTAACGGGTCAGTGTTTTCATGATTTTTTTTTGTGAGTATTTTATAACGGTTTTTATAAACAAAGAAATACAAATCAATTCAGATTCAATGATCATATGAATGTAGTTGTTTCGAGAGGGATTTTTTCCGTTTGTGTCTAAAAGTTACTTCTTTGCATGATCTACACATTTTTGTAAAGAAATAATTTTGAAATTAATTGTTTTTTTGCTTTCTTTGTGAGATTTATACATTTTTTTGTATGAAGATGGGGAAATAGAAA